>RJWM01003487.1:0-112940 GCA_004363535.1 Dasyprocta punctata | reverse complement strand
CCCAAGCCCTTTACTCATGTGTTTCTGGTAACCAGAAGCCCAGGGTCAGGGTTTGGCTTCTGATCTCCTTTGTCTTTCTCAGCTGTTTATCTCCTCCAAGTCAGCGGGCCCTGCTGATACAGGAGTTGCATTTGAGAGGGAAGAAATTTGACTATCTTTTTGTCCTTTATGATTTCAAAAGGAGTAAGGACATGCAGCTGAAGGAATATTATGGGTATAAAACAAAGTAGAGCAGATACCATAGTGGCCACATCTGTGCTTTGTGAATCCTGATTCTCTAGTAACTCCAGTGTTCTGAATGTCCTGGGTGCAGAAAGTCCTGTTACTTGGCTGAAGGTGGCTGGGGGAGCATATCTATCTCTTCCCCTATAGGGTTTATTTTTCCCTGTAAGAAATAAGGGGACTAGCCATAGAATGCCCCAATTCCAAGCACCAACTCTCTGTGACAAGTCATTTCTACACTGTGATTTTGGTTTTCTCGTAATTCAAGGTAGAGATAGGGCAAGTGGTACAGAACCGGCTTTCCTAGGTGGCAAGCCCAGCCACACTCTTGGCTGGAAGCATTTATACTGGTTAGTTTAAGCATTAGGACTCAGAAAAGCCAGTTAATTTGCTATTATTGTTCCTCCATTCTGAATGAGCTTCTAATTATGTTAGAGGAACAGGTAACTCTCATTTATTAAAGTGTCAGAGGTCATAACCGCACCACATATGTATATCTCATATGTTTGTGGCTGCTATTTGTTTTTAGGTTAACCTGCAAGCACAAGAACTCACACAATGTCCCAGTTTTTTTTTAAAGGTCTCACAGAAGCTGTGAATCATTCATTGCAGATAAACTGTGTGAAACCTCCCAAAGTTCCACTGACACTGTCGTAATCAAACGTTAAGGTGTACCCTTCCACCTTCTGCCTTGGGATGGAAAGGTGCATATACGTAAGCACATCTACACACAAACAGATACATACACACACCTGTACTCTGACCCTTTTCACCATATGAACATGGTCGCCTTGTTTTTCATTGGTAATCATTGGTATCAGTATACTATTAGTCTAAGTGGAAGACACTACCTAAGATACAAAGTATTTCTTTATCAAGTTTTTAATTATTACTGGATAGTAATTTTCAAGCCTCCTGGTGATTCTATGTCACAAAAGCCGAATTCTAAAAATAGCATTTGTCTGTAGCTTTGCTACATAACAAGCTAAACTAGCATTCAGTCAGCTAACAACTCCAGGAGTTTATTGTGAAACCACAAATTATAATTATCTACATAATTTTTTTCTTGAGTTAAGCTTGCTTTTCCAAAGGTGAGTTAATTTCCTAAGGTTTTTTGTTTTCTTCATTCATACTTGGTACTTTTTATTCAATATCAAACTTAAATTAGGGAAATGAAAAAATTGCTAAAACCAATTGGTAGAAATTGCTCCTTTGTGGGATAGTATCTAAACTGTGTGACTAGAAGGTCCTACTTTACAAACAATCTCTAGATTTGAAAACATTTGCTTTTTTTTATACTGGCAGAAAAATCTAAATAGAATTATTAGCCCTACTTTGAATGAGAAATAGTCTCAACTTGTAATTTATTATTATGATCACTGTTTTTATTAATCATTTAACAATTTTGTGGTGTTGTCTGGCAGTGTTATGTTAATAAATAAGATTTCAAGAAAAGGAAAAAACTGATTTCATGTACGTGAGTTTAGTTTAATTTCATTCAACAAAACAATATTTACTAAATAGCAACTATGGAAATAATCACAGATGCAGGCTTTGTCATCCTGATTTTTGTGCATAGCTAATCTACAGAGTTGGTGCGTGTGGCAGAATAGTTTGGGAGAGCAGTTGGGGGGGGTGAGCCTTTGCAGTTTGGATTAGAGATGTTCAGTGTTTACCACAGTGTAATAGGTCTGCGAATGCTTGACTGATAACATTAAAGAGGAAGATTAAGAGCCCTTATGTAATTTTAAATTCTTGTTGTTTTCAGAGCACAAATAAAGAAACCTCTGTAAGTGGACATTTTACTGGCTAACTTTCCAAGGAATTTATATTTTAAATGCACAGTTATTTTGTAAAATTGGATCCATTGGCACTACTTTTTAAGTTGTCTCATTATTTTCCCTTGTATTTTTCCTTCTCTAATTGAGTAATGGGAATTATTTTTCCCATTTATGAGAAAGAATGTTCCCATGACTACATACTACTCCTGAAGGATGCACCTTGTGAATGTCTGTGAAAGACTCAGATCAGAGAACATCCACTGTTTTATCTCTTAAAATTACAAAGTTTACACTTTGAAGGACCAACATAGTCCTGCCCAGAGGATCTGAAAACCTGACTCTTACACTCCCAAACAAATGAAAGGCTTTTTGCATTAGTATTTTGCTCTTCCCCAACGTAGAATTTCTTATTTCTGTCTATAGAAATGAACTCAGGGACATTACATATATTTTTTTAGCTCAGAGGTCCAGTAACATGGCTTGGGGGCTTTATTTAATTTTCTTTTCTTTGGAGCCTATTTGTAGTTTAGGGTAGATAGTCAGAAAAACAAATGTCATAACAGGTGTGTTGGATTTACCTCATCATCTGAACATTTCAATTTGAACAAAAGTTTAGTAGCTAGTTTTGCAAAGCTTGAGAAAGTGTTGGAAGCCTATTAAAAATAATGTAGAAAGTTTTAGATTCTAACAATGAATAATAAATGTAAACTCTTGTTTTAGCAGTTGTATGCTTATATAGAGACTTTTGTTGAAAACCCATGAGATTTGACACATATTCTGTTTGGTATTTTAGTGGTTTGAAAGGGTGATTTTAGAATATGTATCTGGAAAAAAAAAGGAGCTATGTAGTATGGTATTTGATCCACTGTCTAGCATTTTTCTCATAATTTTTTTTTAATTTTTAATCCTCTGCAGCTGGGTCTCTGGTCATTTGAGGCAAGTGGCTTGAGGAGTGTGCCTCAGTCACCTCTCCTCAGGTGCTTACCAAGTGCTCTAGATGCCTCCTCTCCTGGCTTCTAGCTTTCATCCTGCATGATCCATCTAACTTCCTGCTGAGCCTGTACAGCAGTTCTGAGGGTGGCTTCTCTGGGAAGTAGCTGACCAATAGTTTGCTTTTCAGTCTTCTTTCTCTTTCTGATGGATTGATTAATATGAGTCTAAGCTTTAGAGCCAGTACCTCTGCTATATAGCTGCAAGGAGAAAGACTGGTGAGGGTTTATGCTGTAGTCTGCAAGGTGCTCCAATCTTTTATTAAATTTAATTTTAGGTATACATAACAATCACATTCATCATAGGAAACATGTACTTGTATATAATATATCTTGATTATTCTTTATCTCCCAATTCCACCCCAGTCTTTATAACAGTGTAGCTTTCTCTTTCTGGAATGAATATCCTTGTTCTCACAGAATTTCCTCTTGTTGAGTTTTGTTCGGAATTAGGTGGCTTGTGTAACTAAAAACTGAGTCTCATAGCTTGTCATTAAACGAGGTATACAGTTGTTGCTTATGTTTTTATGGATGTGAAGGGGCAAAGATGGTTAACATCTGAATCTTTCCTTGATCAGGATACAGAGCTGTGGGAGAAATGAAGTCTACTTTGTCCTAACAGAAAGGGAAATATTTAAGGATGTTTAGCAGAAAGCTTATGTTTAGTACTCAAAGAAATTAGACCTTGCTTTCACCTGGTAGAGTGGAGATAAGACAAGGACAAAATGAAGCTGAAATGTGGCAACCAAAAGGAATAGATGGAGTACTGGTGGTTAGAGGATGTGAGCTCTGAAAAGAGTACTATCCTGCGGGGCATTTAGGTAGGGACAAATGCCTCATGCTAGATAGGTTACAAATTCAATTGTGGTCCAGAAAAAGGATTTGAATGGGATAAATTGGATGTGTTTGCTTAACAGGCATTTGTGAAAGTCATTACCCATTTGTTGCAAAATTTTGTTACTTGAAGCCATAGTTGAGGGGTGTCTCTCTGTCCTTTCGGTTTCTGGCATCTTTTGAACTGTAGTCAAGCTTCTGAAGAATCTTGAAAGTCCAGTAGAAGGCTAGAAATGGAAGCTGCAGGGCTTTTGCATTATGACAAAGGAGGTATCACTGAGAGATGCTATTTTATCAATCACCTAGTTTTATTGGGTTGGGAATAATCTGATTTTGCAACTTTTTCTTTTAAAACTTCATGTTCTTAAAGGAATACTTTGCAATAGAATTCTAATTCATAAATGTAAAAGTAATAATGGAATAGAATGTCAGTATTTGATAAACATTGCAACACTGATTGTTGTAAGAAAAAAATCGTCAAAGGGAAAACAGATCATCAAAGGGTGCTAGAATTTGTGAGTGTAAAGTACAAGAGGAAATAAGGTATTTGCTTGGTTATAGAATACCTCCCTTCAGGAAATGTTTAAGCTAAAAGAGGGAAATATTTTACAGGGAAGAAACCTAGCAAATTCCACATTAATCAAATGGTCAAACTTACAATCATTAGTAATGAAATATATTACTATCATCTACCTCGATATGATTCAAGAGAAAGAACATGGCTTACATGGTATTCATTTCTTTTTTATATATTGTTCTTTTCTAAAATGAAAACCTTGTGTTAACCATGAGTCCACATCAGATAAACCCAAACTGAGACATCCTAAAATATAACTAACCAGTGCTCTTCAAATGCCAACGTCATGAAAGACAAAGAAGGATCAAGAAAAGGTCCCAGGTTAGGGGAAACTAAGGAGATGTGATAGGTGAATTCACTGCAAATTCTCAGATGGGATTTTAGATGATTCAAAAGACATGGGACAGCTGACAAAACTGAGTATCTGCTGATTAGTTAATAGTATAACTAATCAATAGTATCATTTCCTATGATTTTTACACAGTAATGTAAGATGGTAACATCTGGGAAAGCTGAGAAAAGGGTAAATGGAAACTCTATGAATATATTAACTTTTTAAAATAAATTTAAAATTATTTTTAAAAAGTAAAACTCTTCTTTCTTTAAGACATTGTTTTATTGAATTAATGCAAATTTACCTTTTTATACCTTGTCTTTGCACCCAGCCAGTTATTTTAAGAGAATAAAAACAAATAATAGACCTTCCATTGATGTTACCATTCCACTTCAACATTCAGACTGAAATCTTTTAGTTTCTCAAGGTGACTGTGTCCTCCCATTGACACTAGTGAGAAAAGCTTCAGTTCTGCTGTGTGAGAGGATGTACCGCTGTTGCCAATAGCTGTGGTTTCCACAATGGTGCTGTTGTCAGAGGAAGTCCTACTGATAGCAGCAGCAGATTTAGTATGAAGTTACTGTAATTATGTTTCAGAACCCTTTACCCTCCAAGGGCCTTTTCCAAGACCTTCTATAACATCTAAATTCGTAATTTTTATATTCTTTTCTTAAATAGCATCCTCCAAAAAGAGTGTCAGGCTCCACGATGCCTGGTTCTGCTCCTGCTTAGTGGGAATGCTTCGCCTGCGGCACCCCGTCCAAGACAACTCAGCCTGTTTACATCCTGGCTTGTGTTCAAAACAGCACAGAAGGAAACAACATTATGCTGAAGCAGAAATAGAACATTTCAAAAGTTTTCTTTTGTTTAATTTGGACCACTACCTGACTAGGCAAAAACGCAATCAACTGTAGCAAAAGTAAATGCAAATGGAAAGCATTCCTGTAAGCAGACTCACATTGAGCACATTTAGAGAGATCAACTTTGCCTTATCCAGAAGATCACTTTCCTGAGGTATACACTTTGGATGCGTGAAAGACAGTATCACTACCAGCTTTGCCTTGAAACTGCAGCTGTACATACCTGTTCATGTTGGGTACCGCTGCCACCCCCACCCTGACCCACCAGTTCACCACTTCATTATCTCTCAGATAAGCTCACAGTCCCGTTTCTTAAGCCTTGCTTGTTGAAGTACCAGACCTCACAAGAAGAGGCAAATTATTCATAAGCAGAATTCTGTGTTAAGTAAAGTACAGAATCAAGTCACAGAACATGCGATTTGGGTTGATGATGACAACCCCTCATTCCTGTCACTTATTAATTTTATGTCCCTCCTCAGCTTGTGTCATTGCCTGAAGATTTTCTAAACACAGGTTTTCATATTTTCTGCTTTAGCTTTCTAAGACCTTTTGAAACTCAAGGGAATTAAGTGAGCTCTTTTTTTTTAAATAAACATTTTAAATTGAGCTTATTCTTATGGAAACTTTATCTTTAGTAATCTTATCAGAGGAACTTTTAGTCAGATATGAACCTAGCTTTTGAGCCACTGAACTGACCATGCACATTTTGTTTTCTGCTCACACACTCCTAAAATTGAAGGTTTAGAACTACAGTATAAGAAATACAACATTTACTTTGAAGTTGCCACTAATCTAATTTTTACAGTTTATGTGTGTGTGCACATGTGCACATGCAGGTGATTTACTGGTGATTTGGCCAGCTCGTTTTTGGAAAGTTTCATTGCCATTTTTTTTCTTGAGGTTGGTTTAATGTATGCCTTTCCAGAGTAAGTAGGGGGGTAGAATGCAGAAGTGGTTTGAAATCATAAATAAACTAGTTACTCTGGAAATGAAATATTGCTAAATATATATCTGAAGGGAAAGCCTCAATCAAAAATATTTCTTTTAAAAAAGAAGCTTAAATATAGCAGTGTTGTTTTAGATGTTGTCTTAAGGGAAAATATCATCTGCTTCATAGTGACATAAAATTAGAATAAGAGAAAGAATACCATTTTAAAGAAGACTTACCATGAAGATTATTGTGAGGAAAAACTGAATCATATTTACCAAAGAATGTTCTCTAGAATGTGCATAAATAAATAATTTACCAGAACATCAGAATTATGTTATGAAGAATGCCTTCAACCTAGAAAAGCTCACATCTGATTCAGCCTAATGGCACAAAGAATTAAGGGTATGGGAGCAAAGATTTCACTGATTTCTAAACTTATTAGACCTATGCTCATAAACACATTCGACCAAATCATACTATTTTAAGCTTACTTAATGTATGGTATGTCTCTCTCCCCACCCCCAATTTGGATGTCACTCCACAAAGGAAATAAAAAAAAATGTAGCAGACCCAGTTTCCTGGCTGTTTTATTTTATGGAGATGCTAAAAGGCAGCTTATTTCATATTGATCATACCAGGGAGCCAGCCAAGTATGGTGTTAATTGGGTCCTGTGGAATTCTACACCCTTGGGATTAAGAGCTTTCTAGTGAGGAGGGGAATAAACCCACAGGCTGCATAAAAATGAAATCCAGGAGCCCACAACGTCCCAATTGCTGATTACTGGTGATTTGGCCAGCTCGTTTTGTATCCAGTTGCTTATTTCAATTAGCTTGTTTTGTGTTATGTTTCCCCACACCCCCCCTTTCCTGCAAAGCTGTGAAGCCTTGTTTTGAAAACTGCTGCCCCAGAGTGCACCGGCTTGGCGGTCCTGCCCTCATTCTTCTAATGCTCATTCCATATGTGGGTCACATCCAAGCATTCCCTCCAACCCTCAGGCCCCCAGCCTTCCGGCCATCCTCCTCCCTTCCTTGTCCATACATTGTGTATGCTCTCTCGCTCATTCTCTCTCTCTCTCTCCCCTCTCTTACACTTGCACACATACGTGCATGCATGCACAGACTAGCACATTTTTCTCTCTTTAAGAGGCAGAAGTAGGGTAGTTTCTTTCAGGAGCTTCCAAGCATGGCCATTCAAACTTAAAAAGCTGGTTGCTGTGCATTTAGTTGATGGTAAACACTACTTCACCTTCATGAGAGTAATTATTCTGGTCCTCTCCCTTTTTCCTTCTTTTCACCCCATACCCTTTTCCCCTCTGTTATTTCAGGACAAAGGTTTTTTAAGAAAGTAAGATTGCTGCTTGGGTTGGCCCTTTCTTGTTACCTTGGTAGCGGGTATCCCAGACAGTGAATGAAAGATGGAGCAAGCAGCCTAGAGTTTTGATGCATAGTTCTTTGGGGACCTAAGGAGGAGTCCACTGAGAAATGTGCATTGCAGGCATGCCTGCTGAGTTTACTATGCTGGTTATCTGTCATTTATTTGACTAAAAGGTAAGGGCTTCTGCAATTTGTTGCTGCAAAGAATTGGTGCCTTGTTCTCTTTCTCAAACTTTCAACTAATTGGTTCTCGAAGGAAGATAAGAATAAGAGTTTTTGCTTGACTTTTGTAACTTATCCTGTTAGATTTGTTTTTTTCTTTTAAATATCTGAATGAAAAATAATCAGCACTATTGATAGAATGTTGTTCACTTGTGTTTGAGAAGAAACAAACTTTGATTCAATGATTTTTTTTCTCTTCATGTAAAGCTTTTTGTTTGCTAGTGAAACAGTGTAGTGTATAT
Organism: Dasyprocta punctata; assembly: GCA_004363535.1. Lineage (NCBI taxonomy): Eukaryota > Metazoa > Chordata > Mammalia > Rodentia > Dasyproctidae > Dasyprocta > Dasyprocta punctata. Next base: position 104,574 of record RJWM01003487.1, on the reverse strand, counting down.
GAAGTCAAATTTCTCAACTTTTTCTGTAAGTTAGGGAAAAGGTAATGATATTTTAATTCAGTAGGTTGTCTTTTCATGAACTGAAAATTATAGAGCGTATTACTAATCAAAATGAGGAAAGTTAGAAACTAAGTGATATAGTAACATTTAGGTTGTTTGGCCATGTACTGTGCTATGTACAAATACATGTTGATAAATATAAATTGTAAATTGTCTCTTCTGTATACATAGAAAAAAACTATAGGATCTGTTCAGAATTTAAATATGATTTGAACTATAGGCAAAAAGCATCTTAGCTGTAAGAACTCTTAGAAAAGTATATGGATCTTAAAGATATGTTTTTAAACTTATCTCCTTAAAGTAATTGAAACTAGAGTAACTGTGAGCTGTTTTCTCGAGGGAAAACTTGCATTTGGTCAAGAAACCATTTCACAAAAAATATTTGCACATCACTATGGAATTTATACAGTTGAAAACCAACTAAGCTTTATTAAAAAACAGAATTACATCTCATTTTCTTAAGTACTGGTGATTTACAATGACTTCAGTTCTAGCATAGAATGTATTTTACTGAGGATGGAGGTCCCTTTCATGATATTTCTTTTATGACTGCTATTCATGGCATGTGATATGTGTTGCAATTGTAGCTCTGTTTATTAATCTGTCTCATGTGTCATAAATGAAGGAGGGATATATGTTTTGATATCCAATTTAAGTGAACTTATTTTCTTTATTGCTTTAGAGAATTTGTTCCAAAAATCATGTGAGAAATGTTTCCTCCAGAGAAGGTGCATTAGTATTCCCATTTACATAGCCTAGTGACATGAGAACTAAAAAGATCTAGTTTCTGGACTTTGCGAACGGACAAAGGATAATCCAGGCATTGCAATGAGAGTGTTATCTATAAAAGGAAAAGTTATATTTCACTGACCTTGACGCAAAGGTTCTTATGAGAACTTCCAGAGATCAAGTAGGTGTAATAGAACCCATACCTACTCCTCTCCTGTCTCTCCCTTACTTAACCCTTACTGCAGCCCAGATCTTTCAATATCTTCATCGTAAAGTTTCCCTGTTTCATTAATTTGTTAACAGGTGGGTTTTAATTTTCTTTCCAAATTAACCTCTTTTCACTTCCTCTTTAGTTGAATTTGGGAAAGAATGAGTCACTGTGTTTGGGCTTCCTGTGTGTACATTGAGGTAAATAGGGCTTCTTTTGCAGATTCCCAAACCTCTGAAAGCAGATTAATTACTCCTAGAGCTCACTCATCCATTTCTACCACAGAAACAAACAGGGATTTCTATATCAATAATACTATTAATAACAATTTTAGTAATTACTGTGAACACCAATCCCACCTCTTGCCTGAACCTCAGTACATGGAAAGAAGCTAGCAAATTGAAAATATTCTCCTTTTGCATGTGTGTTTTAGGTGAGACTCACTTTTCACTTGCACCAGAAGGAGTATACCTCTTTGATAATAATATTTTCCAAGCAGTCCTTAAGGCACTTGCATAGATTATCAGATAAGGCACCTGATTTGTGGGCCTAGAACTGGTGTCATGACCTAAGCACTTGCTTTTTCCATCAAAGCTTCTTCCTTCTGGTGCCTTCCTTAGTTTAGACTGAGTCTTGAAAAATTCTAATATTCCCTGAAGCTATAGGTACATGACTCAAAAACAACCACAGAAACAAAAAGAAAAAGTATAATTATTCTCAGTCAAATGAGGATTTGAATTAGAATGATTCTTTAAATCTGTCCCAGCATTCTAATCTCTGAATTTTAATCTTTATTTCTTTTATGCATGTAATCAGTTCGCAGTTCTCACCTTAGTCTTAGAATACATGTACCACATTTGTTTTGGAAACACAAATTTGTTACAAAACAACTGACACAAATACAGACAAGCATAAAGCCAATGTTGCGCTTCTGTATCATGACCTCCCAAAGAAATAGTAGATGAGTTTAGAACACTGCAGCCATCTTAGCCCTACCGAGGTACGAGAGTGCACCTATGTCATGGGCCGTGCCCCTCTGCATCTGGTGTTTCTACTTTCCCTTGGGTTTCAGAACACCCATCTTTTGCACATAACAATAGCTCACAAGTCTGGTCCTTTCCTACACCCACATCCATCGCAAATTCTCGGGTTTTTTTTAATGAGGTATTATTTGTGTATATCTTAGCCATTTAACAAGTGGAAAGCCATACCACTGTTTTTATTAGATTCCTACTTTTTAAAAAATCTGTTGCTGACAATATTTTTTATTATTGTACCCTGAGCTGCATTAACTCGATAAGCTATTTGGTTTTTATGGTACAGTTTTACAAAGAACCAAGATTTTTAGGGATGCTTATGCTTGTTAAAGCAGAACTAACTGTAAAGGCTATTGGTATGAAAAAATTCTTAAAGGCTAAATGCTGGAAATATTCATTATGTCCTAGCATTGTTTCCTATGACTGTGGTCAGCAAAGGATACTCTTCCTTACATTTTTTTCTCAGTCGCTGAACACGAATGCCTCAGAAGAACAATTTTCTAAACCCTCAAACCTCAGGGAAAGTTGTATGACACTTTCAACAGCGAAGACTACTGACTGAAACATGGCCAAATACTGGGTCCACCCAAGGAATGAGAAGTTTAGTAGTTTTGACTAATTAATAAATATGTCATTGCATCATATCAATTTTAACGTAGTCTAAGGTTCACATGAGAACATAGAGTTGTCCTACCTGCACTGGTTTGAAGATTTATCAAATGAATTCAAATTTGGTAATTTTGGGGCTGAGGATTTAGCTCAGTGGCATTAAAAAAAATCCAAATCAAATTTGGTGATTTTTACATTTACAAAAAACAGTTCTGAACTCTTCATTATCTGAAACAGGGAAAATTACTGGTCAGGTTTGGTAGAAAAGAAAGAGAATTTTAATCCTTGGAAGTGGCAGGGAAGTAAGTGTGTACTTCAGGGTTGTTTTTAGTGTCTGGTTATCCTGGATCTGAGACTTAGTGTTAAGGTTTTCATTTCTGATTCTGTTCTGGGTTCTGGCTTTCGACCATAAGCAATTACAGTTTGATACTATTTTGGGTATCATCTTGGCACTTATTATTAGGTTAGTCTTTATTTCACACTAAACTTACCCTCCAGAACTTTGCAGAATTTCTCTAAGGAATTGAATATTACTGGGCTTGAATTCGGACCTGGAATTTGGGCTCTGCAGTTGTGCTAAGACCCTCAGCTGTTTTCTGACTGTTTTATCTATAATGCCACGTGACCAGGTTCTCTTGGCCCTTAACTGTCAAACAGAACTCTTCTGTCAACTCTTTACTCAAACTTTAAAGTTAAACCCTTTGACAGCTTCCTAGGTACAGTCTTGGTAATGAAGGAGAGTCAAGGGAGAATGTGCTCTGAATTCATTCAATTGCCTGTCGGGCCTGGTGCTTTCTGTATTATACACGTGCTAACATTTTCTTTTACTCTTAAACATATATAGTTTATTGCCATAGCAGATTTTGAACTGAGAAGAGGAAACATAAGATTCATTGAAATTAAAATACTAATAAGTTAACATAAAGCATAAAAATGATTATCTTGCTGGAAATTTTGAGATTATCTTGAGTACATTTTCAAATGGAGATGAGCAGTGTTCTTATATACCAAATCAAGTGCAAAAAATATAAAACAGACTCCCTACTACATCTAATTTGTTTTTTTTTACTAAAATTAAGCATTATTAATACTCACTTGATGGTTGTTTGTCAAGAGGTGTTTGCAAATTGAAGCCTGAAATCACAAAAATTACACAAAAAAGTCATTCAAGGATGTGATGAAAACATTTAAAAGACCAAATCACAAAGTTAATTTATTTTTTATATAATATTGAGCATTAAGCCTCAGTGCCCATTTTAATATGTGCTTGATTTTAAATAAATAAATAAACCTGACATAATGTTAGTTTAAATTTTAATTGTAGGAAATTATGATTTTTTAATAAAATAAATTTGAAGCAAATTAAACTCCATAAATTACTTATAAGTGAGTCAAGGTTGAAATTTGTCTTCATACATAATGAATATTATTAAAATTGTATTAAATGAACTTTGTGATAAGATTTTTAATAATGTATTGATCTCAAGTAAAGTGCTTTATATTTTTAATCCCTTATCATATACCATGCAAAATGATGAAATCATTAAAAGATTTCCTAAGGGGTTTCCAATGATTATATTATTGTGAAGGAAGTGCTCCTAAGTAAAAAAATAAATAAATAAATAAAAAATTCTAGGCTAAAAGATACAGTCTACAATTTTCAGATATGCCTCAAACAAAGCTGAATTAGAATTACAAAAATAAATGGAAAGATGACCTTATTAGCAAAGTATAACAAAGATGCTTCACTTGGAGATCAGTAGGTCAAGAAGGACTCAATAGCTGAAAAAAGTGCAGATTCAGTAGTCACACACAATGTGTGCCCTAAGATAAGATGCTTATGGGCAGCAGTGTAATTGTTCATTCTTAAAGAACAATAAACCAAATGCATATTTATTAGTTACTTTGATTTAAAGAAAAACCTAATCATGCCAAAAATTATACCCCTAGCTATCGATACTTAGTAAGTTATATTGGAAATGGTTTACCTATTGAGTACCTCACATTAACTGCTTTGGTTAGTTTTGGCAAATCACACAACCAAATTGGCAGTTCGTTTTCATTTCTTTTTTTGTTATTTGCTTGTTTTGAAACAGGACTTCACTATGAAGTTAAAGCTGGGCTTGAATTCACTACTTGAATTTACTATAGCCCAGGCTGGCCTCGATTTCACAGGGATCCTTGACCTCAGTTTCCCCAGTTATTTTAGGTATGTGCCCCCACATCAGGCTCTGTTTTCTAATGTCTCTAAAATAAAGCTGAAAATGTATACAAAAATGAATTTCTAGGGCTGGGAGTTTGGCTCAATGGCTTAAGTGCCTGTCTGGCAGGCATGAGGTTGTAAGTTCGATTCCCAGTGCCACAAAAAAAGAAAAAAATATCTACGTTTATTCAAATATAAGTCATCTTCTAAAAATGAATTTCTGTTGAGACTGCATAGTGCCTACTTTTTCTGCTTTTACAGTCTGTAATCATTCTTTTCTAGTTTTTCCTACTTTCATCATATGTTTTGATTAGGGAAAGTCTGTATATTTTGAAATTGAATCATCCATAAATGTAAAAACATTGTTTCTTTAAAATATATTCAACACTACTGATCAACCCAGAAGTCTTTCTTGAATTACTCCAAGCATTAGAATATTTCAATTTAAGTTTGGTGTTTGGGGCAGATACTGAAGACACTAAAGGGCTCAAATATAGATTGCTGACATGTGTTAGGAAGAGGGGCTTGTGATAGAGGTGGACAGTGAGAGATGGAAGCTGGATTCAGCAATGACATCACCACAAAGTGTGTACATTTCATGTACAATTCATTGATTCATCTATGTATTCACAACACTTTATGGAGCATATTCTGTACACTGGCACTGCAATGGCAGTGAACAGAACAAATGTCTTCTTACAGAACCGTCATTCTGATGGAAGAACTTTGATCATTTCCTTAAATGCACACTGTACACAATTAAAAAGGATCCAAATGATTACTGGAAACCTCTATGAGAGACATAGGACAACAGAATAACAAGCAAGAATCTTACCTCCCCAAGTCAGCAGCATGTGGCATAATTGCATGGTAAAATAACATGGAAGCCTTCTGTTTTGTTTTTTTCTCAAATTGATTGGAGTTTAATTGGTTGGTACCCTGGAATGAGTCAAGGTGATGAGAAGTGAGCAATGTATGCTCAACTGGTAACACTATGTGATAGGAAGAACGTACAGTGATATAGTTCAAACAATTCTTAGTTGCCTGAGATTTAGGCAACAATAGCCCATTTTTTGCTTCAATTCATATTGCTTTAAAAAAATCTTTAAAAATTGCTTTAGTCTCTCCTTGGGTTCAGTAAGCACAATAGTGTATATCTTCCTTCCATCAGCTCCAACACTGAACATCAATTCATTTTATACCCTGTGCAAAATGTTACTAGTTTTTTAAAAAATGAGTAAGAAGTAGTCACTATGTTTATGGGGCTTACAAGAGTGTAGATTTGAAGTACTACATGAATCTGATTCTGAAAGTCATTTTTTATCTAGTGTAGTTGTGTAGATGTATGTGTAGGACATGGTGAAATTGAGCTGTGAATATGAACCATCCGATATAATCAGGGACTCATTTTCTAACAAAAATCTACTATAAACATGTTTGCTAGTATCATTTGTCTGTTCTAATCAATTATTTGTAAAAGATAGATTATGAGATGTGAAGGTTATGAAAACCCTGGATTTGCTTATAGTATTCTTTCTAAACTTTATTCAAAGGATTACTATTAAAAGGAAAGGTGAAGGAGTGTTATTTGGTAGCTTCTTCTAAAAGTGGCTTGTCAAATAAATGTTACTGGGTTTTGTGGTGCTTGTGTCTCCTTCTGGAGCTGATTTCCAGGTTGTTCTCATCTTGAACAAATAATTGAACAAAATGAGCAAAGAGCAGTGGCAAAGTTTATTTGAATAAAGTAAAAATTAAGAGTGAGAAACTGACTCTGCAGAGCAAGATTGAACCAAGTAAAAGAGGTACAAGCAAGACTAAAGTATACCCTACAGGAAGCAGGATGGACTATTGTGTGGCATGCCAGGATAGCAAGCTCTTCTTGGGATCTGTATCCTTTCATACTGTCCAAATCAGGAAGAAACTCGCGAGAACTTCTACATATGGGTTCTGAGAGGCGGTATTGAGATCTCACACCTCAAGCTAGTGTCGGGTCTAGGCCGTTCTGTTGAAAATCTGCTTTGAGATCTCACAGAAGTCCACATGTAGGGCTGTGGGAATCTTGTAATTAACAAGTCATGCCTAGTTCCCCAGCCAACTTTGACATGCCCTAATAATCCTATGTCAGGAATAAGAAGACAGATTGTCCATGGTTAAATGAGTTTCAAATATCTGTTGGGTTAGAGGAGGTGAGTAGGCTTTTCTTTCTTTCTTTTTTTTTTTTTTTTTTTTTTTTTTTTTTTTTTTTTTTTTTTTTTTTTTTTTTTTTTTTTTTTTTGCGGCACCGGGGATCGAACTCACAACCTCGCGCCTGCCAGACAGGCGCGTAAGCCGCTGAGCCAAACTCCCGGCCCTGAGTAGGCTTTTCTTATGAGTACTTTTTTCCCTAAACATTTGCTTTGCTGACATTCATCATGAATTTCCAATATGAACTATAGCAGTAATTTCCAAATTGATTGTCAAAATCATACATTTGGGAGGTTACTTGTAGGCAACATTGGTTACTTTTAGACAGAATGAATCTATTTCAGCACTGGTTCCACTTACCATTGTTATGCAGAAAACAGCCCTCCCCAGCTTATTTTGCAACAGATCTCTTTTTATCCAAGAAATGCACCTTGATATTTATGGAAGTACCAGTTTAGAAAATGCTAGCTCACATATTCTCTCATTAATGGCTTAAAAATGATAGTTAACAAGTGTATTTGTTTGAGTCTCTACTTTGAGTTGTATATTTTTTGTATAGTGATTCAGATAACACTAAAGTTTATCCCTAATTTTGGGACCCACACTGATTTTTTAAAGGGATATTTATTTAAATTAAATTAACTTTAGATATTTCCCATTTTTTAAATGGCATCTCCTCAGAAATTAAATGTAATTGCTCTCTCACTTTCCTAGAGGATGTTGCTTCAGAGTTGTTCATTTTTATAGAAGCTAAATCCTCAGATATGATCAATTGTACAACAGTGAATTTGATATGGTCTTACATAAAAGAGAAATCTTTAAGGAGACAACAGTGAATAATTTTATTTATTAAAATATCTGAATTGTTTTTAGATGTGTACTTAAGATTATTAATTTTTTATGCTCATGGGATTTATGTTTGCATAATTAAAATGATCTAATCACATACACACACACACACACACACACACTGAAAAGCAGATGACTTCTTTTCAGAAAAAGTAGAAAAATCCCTCCAAAGAGGCTTAGCTCAACCCACACCTGCCTTTCAAAGCAAAGCTGTGGCTCTGTGTTTCAGCAGTTCATTCCAGACTTTACACTTTTGTGTGGACCTAGGAGTGCAGCTGAGTCTTGAAAGATAGTCTCTAATGGTAACAACACATAGCCGTAATCACCAGATTAAATCTAAATGCAATCTTCATTTGGAATAGTCTATGTAGTAACCTATTCTTTGCAAACTTATAGAAGTTTCTGTTCACTTACCTTGTCCATGACTATGTAAATCAGATTATCCCTTTTGTTTAATGAATGTAGCTGACCCTTACAGCCATAAACTTTGTATGTGTATGAATGGGCTCTGAAAATGTGTTTTCAGTTACTGAAAATCTTAAATAATATGGGATGTAGTTAAATATAGACTTTGGCTTAAAATTCAAAGATAACAATGCTCCATACCAGCAAATAGTTGGTCACCTCTAACCCATTTCTTGAGTGTTGTAATTAATCTAAAGATACACTGAAGACCAATTTCTGCTGAAGTTTTTGCAGGCTGGAACCTTTGTGAGATTCCCAGAGGTCTTTGGTGAAGACACCAGGAATTTGAGGATGATGCCAGGAAAGTTATTCTAGGAACCAGGACCTTTAATCTGATAACATTTAAAACCCATTTCAGACATATTAGGTAAATTGTGTCAAGTCTTTAGAGTGATATCTCTGGACTCTCAACCTTGTTCAGGAATTGTTGTTTGACATCATTTAGAGCGAGTGAGAATGCTACAGCTTGTGAAGTCATTAAGGCACAATTATGACAAGCTTGATTCAATCCTTTCTGATTCACCTGTCAACCTTGACAGTGCCAAACAGTTGGTGGGGACCCAACCACACTTGTTCTCTGGTTTTTTACAGTAAAAACAGTAAAAATATTCTGCTTCCTGTGGATAGAGCTACATGAAAGAAATTTTGCTGAGAATAGATAGAAGGCCCTCGGGTTGATGGTTGCTATTAAGTTAGAAACCTTGGTCTTATTATCAGTGACTCCCTAGTTGTACACAATAAGCATAATAACTTTTTCTTCATCATCATCATCATCATCTTCTTTTTTACTTATGTATTAACTGAAAGCAGCTGTTTTCTGATTCTGCCAAGTAGTTTCTTAGCTCTCATTTTACATGTGGCTAAAATAGTGTTTTTCTTTTGGTGTATAGCACTGTGCCATGTGTGTCTTCAGCTGCTGGAGTGACATAGGTTTGTGAGAAAGTCTCCACTTTTTGTATATACACTAAGTTGTAATAGCTTAGAGTCTCTCTCAAGCTATCCAGGCTAGCAAAATTAGTGCATGTTGAGTAAACAATATGACATTGCAGATGAATAACACTGAGCATTGGAATCATGCAGGCTCCATATAATACTAGTAATGTGATTTAGATCAAGAAATATAACTTTGAAGCCTCAGTTTTCCCATCTGCTCATCTATCCAAAGTGGCTAATTAAGTCTACTGATAGAGTTGTCTTAATGTGGAATTAGAAAATGCATCTAAAATATTTAGCAGTGTCAGGCAGATAGTAAGTACTTTATAAATAGTACAATGATTATTGTTTGATGTCAACTGTCCTAGCACAAAATATATATATTTTTATCTTCTTAGAGAACAGGGTTGATTCTATGATAATCTTAGTGATAAATTATATGGCTATGAATATGGAATAAGTTTTCTGAATTAATGCATCTTTGTTCTCAGAAAATTATCTTATGTTGGTGACTATGACTGAAAATAGAAAAAGAGATTGTACTGGGGCAATAAATGCAATATCAGTAAACATTGAATTACCAGAGGATTCATGCTCATTTAGTCTTCAATATTTCTTAATTCTTTTTCTTTCTTTAATTTTAGACACTTTTAATTTGGATATTGTTATGGTTTGTTCCTAGATGTCCCTCCAAAGCCTCATGGAGTCATGGGAGGCAAACCTTTCGAAGGTAGCTGAGTCTAGCATTTGTGATTCATTCGTCATCTAGTGCTGGCATTGGTGGTATGAGTGCTGCACCCACCCAGGTGCACGTAGTCATCATACAACAAAAGGGAGGGCAGGAGACATTCTTTTCCCCCATCTGCCCGTTTTACCTTGTTACTTTTGAAATCTGCTGCAACTGCCCCTCAGCTATGCCACCTTGACTTGGAACCAGCTGATTATGGACTGAAACCCCCAAAAGCTGTAAGCTAAATAAACCTTTCTTTCCTTCATTTGGGACATGAGGTATTTTGTGTCAGCAATGAGAGAAAAGTAACCAAGACATAATTTGGCACCAGTGGAGTGGGGTTCTTGCTGTAACTATACCTGACAATGTGGCTCAAGAGCCTTTGGGAATGGCTTGTGGGAAGAGTTTGGAAAGGTTTGGCGATGTCTAGAGTAGAGCTAGAATGGCTTAGACTGCACTGTATGAGATTCTGGTCAGAGCTCAGAAGACTAGATGGCTGATAGAAATTCTGCCAGTGAAGACCAGGATTGGAAGATTTCTGCTGGAAAGAAGGACTGCATTGATTTTTAGACTCCAGACACTGTATGTTATAGCTTGGCAGAAAGTTTGTCTGCATTTTGCTCATGTCCAGAGACTTTCCCTGGGACTAAGATTAAGGGCAGTGGACTAACTAACCTGACAGAAGAAATTTTAAGGTAACCTAATGTTGAAGCAGTGGCATGGTTATTGTTGGGGACTTTTAGGCCAGATTTATGTTGTGAATCAAGAGCAAAAGCTAAGCAGTGTGATTTAAAATGTTGTGAGCTTGACCTGAAAGAAAGCTCCAATAAAGCTGTGGACTGTAAAGATAGAGGTGAAATCTCCTGAAAAACAATAGAAGAATAGAAAAGATGGCCTGGGGGCATCACAGGAAGGAGCAGGTTTTCACCCTTTGAAGCCTAAAAACTGCAAAAGTGAAAGACTTTTCTTATGAAGAAAGTGGCAGAGCACCATGTTCCAAGATAATGGCAGAGGCCACATGAAGTCCCAAAATGGCAGTCACAGCACCAGATTCCACAATGGTGGTGGCATAGGAATCTGTTCTTCACAATCAGGTTTAGAGTGCTCAGTGATCCAGGCACTCAACCCCTACAGCCAAGAGAGAAGAAAGGCTGGTTACTGCTTCAACTGGCAGCAGACCTCGGCATCATCCATATGGCACAGGTTTTAGGTACATACAGAATGCAAGAGTTCTGAAGTTTAAAAGGTTCCTACTCCAATTTCAGAAGGCCTGGGAGGTCAGGCAGTGCCCCTGAGAGGCCAACGTGTGAATCTGTGAGTGTGAAACCAAAAGTGCAGTGGATAACTCAGAAGTTTGGAAATGCCAGGAGTGTGGATCATCTAAGGAAACCTGCAAGGAGAGAGCAAACCCAGCCAAGAAAGAACCCATGGGAGCTCTAACCACCAAAAGTGCTGTAGAGGCAGAGCCACACAAGTCTTTTGGGGATCACGGTTTGCCATAGATTGCTTCAGATGCTCCACATAGAACTATAGGACTTAACGTTTGCCTTGCTGAATTTTAGACTTCCTTTGTATCCCCGTTTGTACCCTTTGGAATGGTAATGTTTATCTTGTGCCATTGAATGTTGGAAGTGTTTAACTTTTCGTTTGTACAGGGGCTCACAGCCAAGAATTTGCCTTACATCTTGAAGGAGACTTGAGACTTGGACTTTTCAACAATGCTGAAACTGTTAGGACTCTGGCAACTCTTGGAGATGACTAAATGCCTTTCCTATAAATCAACATGCATGACTCTTTGGGGGGCCAGGGGTGAAATGTTATTATTTGTGTCTAGATGTCCCCTCAAAGACTCATGTAGTCATGGGGCGCAGGCATTTTGAAAGAGTCTGAGTCTAGCGTTTGTGATTGGTTCATTGTCTAGTGCTGGGTTTGGGGGTGTGAGTTCTGTACCCACCTAGGAGCAGGTAGCCAGCATACAATACAAGGGAGGGAAGAAGGCATGCATTTCCCTCTTTTGCCCTTTTCACCTTGCTGCTTTTGGAATCTGCTGCAGCTACCATGAACAACTGCCCCTCAGCCAAGGTAGCCTGCCTTGGAACCAGCTAATTATGGACTGAAACCCCCCAAAACTGTAAGCTAAATAAACCTTTCCTTCCTTCATTTTGGGAGACATGTATTTTGCCTTAGCAATGAGAGAAAAGTAGCCAAGACAGATATATGTAAATATACTTTACTTATTGTCTCAATGTGTAAGAACATATAAATTATGTTTTATTTATAGATGTATTTATTGGCAAATAATACAAATCCTAACCATGGAAGCTTAACCGGAGGATTGTCCTTCTAAATTAGCATGTAACCCAGTGATGAGTATTAATGGCTTTTGTATAAAGTCCAAGCAATTAATACCAATGTTTCTGTGGTTCTCTTAAGTCTCTTTTCTTTCTTCCTCCTTCCTATCTTCCTCTTCTTTTTATTTTATTTATTTACTTATTTATTTATTGCCACTTGTTTGCAAAATAGCTGCCCCATCAAATCATGAAGAAAGAAATAAGAGCTGAAAGTCATGCCATGTACCACCTAGATATCTGGGGAAAATGTTTCACTTTCTTTTCCTTCATTCGTGTTTCTCATGCTATTAGGCCATAAACTGAATCACAAAGGAGACCAACAACAATCATCTGCTGGGTTTTGAGTATTTGCACTCTAAAGATGTGTAGTGTGAAGTTTAAACATTACATGGTTTCCATTATATAAGAAACCCCAAATATAAATGAAGAGCAGCATAAAAGATAGGTAATAGAAAGTAGTGAGATCTTTTTCAAATGAGAAAAGGAACAAGAGATATATTGAGGGAGGAGAGTAATAAGAGAAAAGGAATTTTAACAAAGAGAGATTTAAAGAAAAAATGGAAACAACTGTGCAAATGAGAAGGGGAACAAGAATTGGAGGGCACTCAAGAAGGGATGGGCAGGGAAGGGGACAAAATATTTAAGGTGTGTCATGTACTTACACAAACTACCCATGATAAATGTAATCACCATGTACGGCAAATTTGCTAATAAAAAGAAGTGTGCTGTGACTTAAACAACACCAGAATAGTTAGTATCACATAATCAAAAACAGTCTTGTGCCATGTTGCACTCTGTAGCCTAGTTTTTGTACAAGGTACCTTCTGAATTGTAGAAATTGGAAGCCAGGGAAATAGTTGATTTTAGTTTTGATCCTAGTTCTTTAAACCTCATCCATGTGAATGAACATACTTTATATTTAAATATGCATATATCATGGATAAAGAAGGAAACATATGAAGTAACCACCTGCCTGGCTTTACCTCCACCCTTTTCTTTGGGGTAGCATCTGTTCCTTTTATTACATCCATCAAGACAGGTATAATCATGGAAGATAGGATGGATGTGATATGGAACCATATTTGACCACAGCTGGGTCCTCATCACTGGGCATCAGGACAAAGAAACAGGACCTATTGTGCTGATCTGCACTGTTGGGACTTGGCACAGCTTCCTGGGCTATTTTGTTTGAACCATCTGTATGAGCCCTCCTACCTCCTCACCATGTCAAAAACTGGAACCTTTTATCCTCTTGCCTTATCTACTCCCAGTACTCAGAAATGAGGCCCCTTATTGACTTAATTATTATCTAGATTAATCAAAGTATAATAATTCATTAGTAACTCAAGTAGCTAAGACTTTCTGTAGGCAGCTTTTATGGCCTCAGAACAAGGCTGCTGCTTTCTTCTCCTAGTATTACAGCTGAGAAGAAAATTTGAAGTTTTCTTCCCTTAATTCAATCGGTTTTCAAGGGGCAACAGGTGTAAAGCAGAACTTTAAGATATTCCTCATACACTGGAGATACTTTTTAATACTATTTATTAATGGATAGAAGTTATTTTTGCTTATCTTGCAACTTGTTATAGACTTTTCATTCTTTTCTTTTACATGAAAGTCTTAAAAAGGAAGGACGCTTCTGTAGGCTTCCTATGAAAAGCATCTAGGCTGAATGGAAGATTACCTTTTATTATTACTTTTTTCTACTGGTAAAGTCAGGAGTGAGAGCTACAGAATCAGAGGATTCAAGTTTCTTTATAGTTTCAGCAGAGTGAAACAGGGAGCAGACAGAAATAGGTCATACTGTGTTGAAAGACTAGGACAATGTGGAGTTTCTCAGAGGGCTCGCACACTGACAGATTGTTGCTTTGGTTATAGAGTATTTCAAATAATTTAGAAGCCAAGAATTATAGTGTAGTATAGTCTATAAAACATTTTTAAAATACTTAATTGCCTGCATATTTTTCTAGTAAGGATAAATTCAGTTGACAATTTTCTTTAATCACTTGTCAGGAAAAGATGAGTAGATTTTTGCAACATTATCTAAGGGTGAGTTAAACAAGTCTCTCCCATTGTTTGTAGCTTTTGAATGATTTTCAGACTTTGCTATCTCCCTATGTGTTTAGAAAGGGGATTAGCATCTCTAATCCATTCAGCAGCTAAAAGGAGTCAGTCCTAGCCCTGAATCTACTAATAACTAGCTGTGAGACAGTAGAAGTCATTCAAATTCACCAGTGAAACAAAAGGGTTATTTGACTTCTTTAGTTTCTAAAACCATTGTGTTCTCTTTTTGGAGTGTGTGGTTTCAACGTAATCTGGGAATTCATGAATTACTGCCATGGGCCTAAAGAGTTATTAAAAATGAGAGAAGAGATGGAACCATTCACTTCTCTGTCTACATTTTCCTTTGTCCTTTTCACAAGAGAACAGGGAGTAACCCATGGAAGGTGTGATTTTCATCCTTCCAGACCAGCTTTGAGTGTTGCTTGGGCCCCAGTTCCTGTCTTGTTCTTTCGCCATTCAGAATTTGGTATGTTGCTGTCTCTTCCTTCTTCTTAGTTCTGTCTAGTCATATTCAGGACTACTGACTCCAGTTCCTGACCCAAAATTACCCTACTGCTTCAAAATGTCACTCCCTACCTCTGGCCAAATTCTCCACTCACCATACACACAAAAAAAATCTAAAGTAGTTGGCAAATTATTTGATTAATATGAATGACTGTAAAGTGACAAATGATACTGGTCTTAACAGGGTATTTATATTTTAACCAACATGTTCCTCTGAAAATGATCTCTTAATGGAATAGGTGAAGGAGAGTAGAATGCCAGCCTATATAATGCTTTTATCCTGTACCAAAGGCTTTCACATTAATCATTGCATTTCCATACAAGGCAAATGAACTAAGTAGTTATAACTTCTAGATATGTATTTTATTTCATTTACAACTGAGAAAGAGAGATTCAACAGAAATTATGCAAGGTCATCTTTCTAAAAAGCTACTTTTTACCCATGTCATCTTATCTAGTGCTCAGAATTCTAAAGAGCCCCCACTACATAAGTACTCCATCCTACCCCCGGTCTGCTTCTCCCCTATTGAATCAAGTATGCTTCTAGTCATGAGGTAATCATGTATCTAAGATGCATGCTGACTTTAGAAGTTGGACAATAACTCAGCCTTGCAGCTGTAAAATATCTATGTACTACCACCATTTTGATTTTCTCCATTCTGTATGTGGATACAGTGAAGGCAGAAGCAATAAATTTTGTGGTATTGAAAAGTGCAGATCTTTTATGTCCACTTGCTTACTGAAGTGAAGTAAGACAGTATTCAGAAAGACAGTGAGTGTGAAGTACAGGGCCATCATATAATTTGATGCTTTAAAAGTCTATCAGAATTAGTAGATTGGTCAAAACCTTTAAGCAATAAAGAAGGGTATAAAAGGGACACGTAAAATGTCTCTTCTGCTCCATTCTGATTCCTGTTCTTTTGGGTTACTTTTGAGCATGAAATCTTCCAAACCATTTTCTGTACCAGTCCAGACATATGAATGGATATTTTTTAAATTAATAAATAAATAAAATCACTGTAATTTGTCCCCTCAAAATTTCCTACTGATAAAAAGAGATTTATTCTGTTCTTCGTTATGAGTGAGTGACACTTTACTGAATGTAATTACCAGCAGGCATTTACCCTAACCTTACCGAAGGACACGTAAGCAGTCAACAGTTTATTACTATTATAAATAATCTTGAAAAAAAAGTATTAAAAGAGTATTTCTGTAGATAAATTTGAAGATGGGAAGTTGTGATGGATATGTTCCATTTAAAATTTTAATAAGAGCTGCCAAGTTACCCTTCAACACTATCATCCTAACTTACTCTTCTAGCAGTGTTTGTGCTCAGTTCCTCACATTTCTCCAGTACTGTCATTCTGTTTGGTTTTCCCAACCTGATAAATAAGACACAGAAATTAAATTAAGTTATATATCTCTGATCATGTGGTGGTTGTTCATCTTTTAAAAGGGTTTTTTCTTACCTTTTTTGTGTGGCCTTTCTATTCACTTATCTTTTTCTGTGAAGGGCTGGTTCAAATCAGTGTGCTAATTTTTTTAGCTCTTTTCCTCTTGGTGAGAATTCTTTTTTCATTATTAGTAACAGTAACTCTTTGCTAAATATGTTGAAAATGTTTCTTCCTCATCCAGTCTTTGTCTTTTCATTTTGTTTACAGCAATTCTTGCTACTGAGAACTTTCTAATTTCATATGGTTATATGATAATCTTTTCCTTTATTACTTCTAAGCACTTTATTATCTTTAAAGAAGATTTGAACTCTGCCAAAATTATAGAAATACTATGATTTTCTTCTGGAGGCCTTGTTTCCTTACATTTTGGGGTTTTATTTATTTTTTTATTTATTATTACTTTCTAGATCCTTAATTCATGTATGACTCCACATAAACTTCTAAGTTTATTTTGAAGTTCAAATCTTGATAATTAGTTTAGGGGAAAAAAGGACATAAAGAATTCACCAGAAAACGAGGTGAACTAGTGACCCAGCATATGGAAACCATTTAAATTAGAATGGTGATCCACCACTATAAAGCACTAGTAGCCTGTGAAGCCATTTTCTCACAAAGATCTTAAATGCTGTAAAGGAGAGCATGCTCCTGTTTATATTCATGGACCAGTCTCACCAAGATTTGGGAACTCAAGAGAAATAATGTGTCAGTCATTTGAGTTAGCTCCTTATTTAGTAGGACAAGAGAAGTGGCTTGATGAAAAGAACATACTATAGCATTACATGGATAGAGAACACAATAGTGTGCAAACTCAGGTCTCCCATTTTCTTGTCATAAAATCAATAAACTCATCATGGGCCCCCACCTTCATGATCTCAGCTAAACCTAATTACCTCCCAAAGGCTTCATCTCCAAATATCACTGACATGATTTGGAGATTAAGTTTCTAACTTCCTTAAGAGGAAGTATTTTGAAATGAAAGAGAAAGTTTAGTGGAGTGCAGCAAAGACACATTCAGGAAGGATTTGGCAATCTATGTTTCATTTAATTCACCATTAGGGGATTCAGCTGTTGGTAATACAAAACTGGAAACCAGCAGAATTCATGGAAAATATATTTATATTTAGACAGCATGATCATCCTAATAGCTTAAGGAATAGACATAGATAATTAGCTTGTAGGCTAGCTTTTAGAGGTAAAAGCAGTTAAGGAAAAAGGCAAGACAAGAAATGCATACTCAGTGAGTCTTTATTTTAAAAAAATCAGATCTTACATTAGGATGCTGGATGATAAAGCAATTGAAAATCACTTGCAATATATTTTATCTATTTTGAGATCCCTAAAAATAAAAAGAAATCATGATGTGGAAACTGTGCCATCCCAGAGGTCAGAAGTGAGATCAACAAGGAGACCTAAATCTAGGCCCAAGCACTGAGTCATACCTTGCCTCTGTCAGAGCAGCCACACATAAATCTATAACATTTCATGAAGTAGATCCAAAGAACAACACTTAATTATTTAAAAATTATTCATAATATTCTGTTGGAGCAACATAATGGGCTGATATTTAATGGCGGTCACTGTGACCAGGAATTTAAGATGGCTCTGTATACTATGAATTGATTTATTTGCCCAAGTATTAACCATTCTAAACCTCAGCTTCTTCATCTGTAAAGTAACGGCCCCTCTTTTTCTACTGGTGGTATGTTCTACGAGTCCCCGTGGATC
Source organism: Dasyprocta punctata (assembly GCA_004363535.1). Taxonomy (NCBI): domain Eukaryota; kingdom Metazoa; phylum Chordata; class Mammalia; order Rodentia; family Dasyproctidae; genus Dasyprocta; species Dasyprocta punctata. The sequence continues at coordinate 86,472 of RJWM01003487.1, read as the reverse complement.
CCTGAAATGATGGATAATACTGAACCCCATATATATTATGTTTTTCCAGTACAGTTCATAACGAACAATCATATCATAAAGTTTAACTTATGGATTAGGAATACTAAGAAATCAGCAATACTAATCAATAACAAAATAGAATCATAATACCACTAAAAAGTATTAAAAGTTATGTGAATGTGGTCTTACAGTTTATCCACTTAATATCTTCAGGGTACAGGTGATTCTCAAAAACTGAAACTACATTAGCTTAAGCGCCTCCCCTGGCAGGCGCAAGGCTGTGAGTTCAATCCCCGGTGCCGCAAAAAAAAAAAAAAAAATGAAACTACAGATAAGATGGTACTGCTGTAATGCCTAATTCAAAGACTCACTGTGAAGATAAAGTGAGCTAATAAATATGGTTAAAAATCACTTAAATAATTACCAAAACTGTGCAGATGCCAGGGATTATAAAATATAATAAAGCTATATTTAGTTATGAACCTATTTGGGGATTTCTTTCTGATATGTGTTATCTAGTGCACATAAAATTTTTACCTGGCTTCATTGTGCACTGACTCATTTGGCATTTATAAATACATTTTAAAAACTGTGATTTTGGAAGAGAAATTTGATGGCATTTTCTATTCAGGAAAGTAGGGTAGAGTGAGTTAAACTTTTGAGGGCAAAGATCGCATTGTCTACTTTTTCTCCTGCAGCATCTGCCTAGCAGAGCTCTGTGCACTTAGAAAACACTAAATGGAGGCTTGCTGATGATCACAGATAACTGAACCACACTGTAGAGAATTGGGTATTAACATCCCTGTAGAGTCTCATGGTACTTCTGCACTGCCTCTGTACCAACTCAAATAAAGATGTTGAAATTAGAGATTGGATTTTAAAATATCTCCCCATACCTTTTTTGAGAAGGAAAGGAAGTGCAGCGTAAAGACGTCCACTTGAGTGTCCATTCACTGCCTTCATCAGCATTGTCATCTACCTGCAATGAAGACCAGTGATTTCTGATTTGCTCCATAGCTCAAATTCCCCAAAACTGGACTTTGGGGAACCTAATGGGAAACAGATCTTCTATTCAGACAATTCTTGAACAAGCATTAGTTTTTCTTCTTTCTTTCTGTATTGTTGCATCTGTAAGAGTTGTGTGTACCTATCACAAACTTGATGATTAAAACCTCCTGCCAGCCCAGCCCTGAGAATTCAAGAAACTGCTGGAGGAAAATTGCCCTTATTGACTGGCTTATTTTAACCTCAACCTCTGAATGTTGGGGGCCAACTTAAATTCTTCCTGCTCTGCCTCTGTTGCTGGGCACTTATCTTCCTTTGTTCCTTGTCTGAAGCAGTAAACAGAGGGTAATAGTTGCAGGAGAACCCAGTTCTTTTGTGATAGCCTGGGAGCTTCATACACGGAGTTCTAAACAGGTTGCAAAAGAGGATAGTGTTGAATGTTGAACAAAACCAAACCAAATCAAACAGCAGCAACAACAAAATACTCTCTCCAATTCTAAATTGTCAGCGTTTTTCAAGCCTTTGAGAGCCCTACCTATCACTAAGTCAGAACCCTTGACAGTTTTTGCAGCAATAAATGTCAGAGAGGAATGAAACTTGCACACTGAGGGATAAAAAGAAAATTCTTACTGGTGCTTAATAAGCTGCAGCTTCATTTGAAATGTGTTTCTCAGTGACTAGAAGTCAGGTGTGTTCTTAAAGTTAAACATTAAAATGGCTTTTCCTCTTAATTTTTTAAACTCCGAGTTGTAAATTCTTAGCATGAGAAGAAAACAGACAAGCCCAGAGGTAGTTGAAGTGTAGTGAAAAGATAAATGGAGGGAAAAAGTGGAAAGCCTGGTTTGTCTTCCTCACAATCATTCAAGATTTTCAGATGTTCTAAACATGGAAAGATGGTAGTATACCTCCCATAGGTAAGACAGAATAAAATGCTAATTTTTGAAATGTCACAGATTCTCTGTGTGTTAAAGCTATATTAGTGTATACAGGATTGTGGGATTTTAGAATTTGGCATTAATTCACGGAAGCTGGCCTCTGCTCCTCTCTGCTTTGTTAAAATCCTAGCAACTGTTTTCCCAGTGGAGATTCTAACAGAGCTGTCTTGGCTCTGTGGCCCTCTGCTTTCTTCCTGAGCACAGCAATTCCTCTTTAGTCCTTGGCTTCCTCAGAAGAATGAGAGTCAGTTTGTGTGTTTAATTTCAAGGTGCTTTCAAGTACATGATTTCATGGTGCTCTATGAGATAGGTGAGGAGCAGCATCAGAGAGTTTAATGTTTGGCTGAGGGTCGTGTGGCAAACACAGGGACAGGTCGTGTGTGCTTCTTCCCAGTCTAGTTTCTTCAGCTCCAGTTTTCTGTGTGGCTTGGATTTATTATAAAATCTAATGGCATAGCATAAGATAATGGTCAAAAGTATACAAATAAATGAAGTAATTTATTTCTTCATTGTTATTTATATGAATGAATATTCATTTAAATGTTACTATTATGCCTCTGAAATGTGTAGCTGTTTTATTATTGAGAATATTAGTATTTTGGAAGGAAAGGCTTTAAATATCTGATAAACACAGCAAATAATGGATAATGTGAAGTATTTGAATGAGGTTTCATTGACTTTAGTTTGCAAATTACAGTGGTGGAGTAAAGGAAGGGAATTCTTATTAGGAAAATTGACAGTGTGTGTGTGTGCGTGTGTAAAATGTGTATGACTACATTTGTACGTTGTTATTGTATCCTGTACACAATTGTGTAAATGTTACAAAATTCAAACATGTTATGAAATACTTATTGTGACAAAGTATGCTCTAAGGAGTGCTGTTAAAGATAAGTTTTTAGTCTATCTCTAAGACGTTGTAGTTCAACAGTAATTAACATTATTTAGGACTTCTGTACAGTTGAACATTATCTGTGGTTAAATGGATAATGAAATGCAGTGGACTTGTGTACATGTTCTTTCTATTTTTGTTCTAAATGAGAATTTTGTTGAATCCTCTCTCGATATTAAAAGTCCTTCTCTGATCTGAATAAATATTTTCTCTTCAGGTAGGTCACATATTATAGTTTGTTTAACAAAATAAATGCTTGCAGCAGAGGCACATGAAATGCAGATAATGGTACCGTAGCCCTGGACCTTGCCCCAGGGCAGGTGTGGAGTGTTGTTTCAGCAATAAACCCTTCCTTATTAAAGTGTCCATCACTGGGGCTTCAGAAGCAGCTGACGTTCTTTTAACCAAAGTGGTTGCAAAGTACATCCTCACTTCTGTTCCTTGATCTGGGACTGAGAATCTCTGGGACCAAGATGCTAACTTTTTTTATCTTTGGCTATGTGAGTGTCCTAACACTGACATTTAGAGTGGGTGAAAAACTGAATTTGGATTTGGCTTTTTAAAAAAATGAGTTTCTTGTTTATATTCTTGAAACTCAATCCTCTTAAAATTTTGTTGATCAAAGAAAGTTTGGGCAAGCCGGGCATGGTGGCACATGCCTTTAATTCCAGAACTCAGGAGGCTTAGGTAGGTGGAGCGTTGTGAGTTCGAGGCCGGCTTGGGCTACAATGCAAGAGCAAGGCTGGCCTGAGCTACATAGTGCGACCCTGCCTCAAAAAACTAGGGCTGGGAGTTTGGCTCAGTTGCATAAGTGCCTGTCTGGCAAGCGTGAGGCTGTGAGTTCAATCCCTGGTGCCGCAAAAAAAAAAAAAAAAAAATAGTTTGGGCATACAGCAAAAGGGCTTATAAGTGGAATATATGATATGTAAATATATGTATATAGATATACATAAACTTCTAAAGCTGGGATGAATTGACTTGACCAAAAGTCATGTTGTTTTTTTAAAATGGCCCTTTTTAACTTCATATTACTTATCAGATCTCCCTGCCTCTTATCTACTCCCTTCCATCACATCCCACACATGTTAGCTACAACAGTTATAATTTTTCTGAAACAGCTCTGCAATCCCTCATTAGTAAAAGGAAAACAGGCAGGGAAAAGTTGCAGATTAGCCTCTATGTTGAATATCACTGTCTTTGGTGTGGTGTTAAAGGCTTGAACTCTGTTCATCCTGTTCTCATTTTCATTTTGATTTGGCTAAACTGAGTAACTAGTTCTTTCTTAGATCGACCTTTCATTTTCCTTCATTTGTGTATTTACTTCATTTGCTCCCCTTTGGATTTAAAAAATACCCAATCGATAATTAGAATGTTTTCTGTTGTCTGTGACTAACCTCAGATGAGAATTTAATACTGTGGTGAGCAGAAGTTAGGCACTTAAGTCAGATATTCCCGAATTAGAATTGTAGCTCTGCCAGATACGAATGAGTACATGAGCAAAGATCTTTAATTCTCAAAACTTCAGTCTTAAGATCTGCAAAATGGAGATAATTTTACTTCAAAAGTTTACTGTGAGAATAAAGTAAAACAGTACATGTAAGTCATACATGATTAAAATACCTAGTGTTTGGTAGGACTTCCTGTTTCTTGGAGTTTGTCCGCCTGCTCCCACAGCTCAGTTACTCTTCTTTCCAAGTTCTTGTAAGCCTTTGTTTCCTTATTCCATAGTATTTTAAATAGTATTTCTGCTAACATTTTCCATTTCTCAAGTTCCTTGTGGTTCATCTCTTCTAGGTATTCCACAGTTGTTAGTGGAATTAACTTAAACTACAGAACCAGTCTACTTAATAACAGTGAGGGTGAGATGATTTTGACACAAAAATATTGAGATTTTCGATAATAGATATTTCCTAGGTGATAGTAGGAACACAATCATACTTTTTATAGTATGATAATTGGAAATTGAGCTGAAAATCAGCCAAATAAAAGGTTAGATTCTTATTATGAGCCTTACCCAAAAACTAGGGAGGAATAAGAAGGTCCTGTAGCTGTGGAAAAGTCATTAGTTTGGCTCGCAATTTATATCAGTGGCATTTGGGGTCCACACTGATCTGCACCTGTCTTAGTTCATTTTCAGTTGCTATAACAGTATCCTACTGACTTGTAATTTATAGACAAAAAGTTTATTTGATTTATGATTCTGGAGAATGAGAAATTCAAAGTCATGGCACCCATATCTGACATTATGTGACACGACATGGTATAAGGTGAGAAAGCATGAGCGAGCTAGTAAAAGAGACAGTGCTTTGTAACAACCCGGTCTTCGGAAATGAAACTACTTTTGTAAGAACTAACACAACTGAAAGAAAATGGCATTGGTGCATTTATGAAGATAGGATCTTCATGACTTTAAAACATCCCATTAGGCCCCATCATCTACCAACACTGCCACAGCAGGAATTGATGCTTCAGCACATGAACTTTTGGAGGACATATTCAAATCATAGCAGCACCCTTTGTAAAGTTACAAATATTTTTTTGTCATAGTTATGCTTGTGTTAGATTCTCATTAAGCTGTACTAGTAATAATGGTAATTCTCTATTAATTATAGTAATTGATTTACCTGGCATGATTAAAATTCTAGCAAAAAGAGAGTCAAAGATTCAAGGAAAGCAGTAGTAAGCATTGGTCTATAACCAAGAGAGGGATGTACTACATGATAAGTTGTGCAGCTCACATTGTACCTTCCCTTCTCCTCTTTTCTGTACATGATTATGAATTTGCTCTTGGAAGCCCCTTACCTGGTGGGGAATTTCAAGTTGCAGGTCCTAGAATTTAGGATTTTCCAGATTCAAGTCTAATGTTAAAGAAGAATAAATCTGTGAAAATTTATTTTAAGCTCTAATCACATTCAAATTATCATGCTTTTTACTTTTGCATCAGAAATGTCTTAATTTTTAAAATATTTTTTCCTCCACTGAGGCAGTAGCAAGACACTTCTGACAAGCAAGGTGTTTGAGGCTATCTGCAGTTGTATCTTCAGTACATAAGTTACAAAAACCTAATACTGTTTCCAAAGCAATTCTTTAATCATGAACTTACCTTGATTACCCCCTCCTCAAGCAATGTTGCAAAAAGGTATAAAGGAAAGAAAATCTTTTTTTAACTTGTTCTCAGTTAAGTGATTACAAATGGTGAGAGAAATGAGGGCGAAAATTAAATTGCTAAACAAACATGATTGTTGACTAGAATTCTAGTGGCTACACATTGCCGTTTTTTCTTACTTGGGATAAAATCATGTAGGAAGAATAATTTAATGGGAGTAATACCATTATATTAGATAGTTCTTCAAAGTTAAGAGTAATTTTATTTACCTTAACTTTTAATAAAATTGTCTTACATTTTTATTAGGATCTATTTTATACTTTTCACGTAAGAGGCTAATATCTTCCCTATGATTTGTTTCACTTTTTATTTTCAGTCATTCATAGCAGAATTCCATGAGTAAGAGAATGCCATGATAAAGGAGTAATCCTGCCCATGAGTAAGGAGAAGTCATCTTACATGCGAATAATGTCACTCATACTTAGTTTATAATTCTTTCCCTGGTAGAATGTAGGAACACCCCCATCAGAAAAAGAGATAGCTTCCTCAATTATGGGAAGACTTTGAAACAGCCCCTAGGCCAGCACTTGTGAAACCTGTTCAGAGCTCTGCTTTTCTGTCAGTGAAGAGCTGACTCAGATAAGAGTTGGCCACAATTAAATTAGGCTTATGTGAGGGAATGTCAGGCTGGAGGGATTGCCTTGTGTATTCATCTTTGATTAGACCTATGGAAATTCTTATCCAGAAGGGACTTATGTTGCCAGATTCTTGACTAACTCTGCATCTATTAGAAAGGGGAAAGGCTTGCTACATTAAATGTCTGATGATTCTACAATACCAACATTCAATCTGGAAATATGTCCTCTGCTCACTTTGCATATTTTTATCTTCCCAGCTTAAGCATTGGCTCTTTCTTCTGTAGGTCTACTTGGGGAAGCTTCAATAATTGTTTTTGTTTCAAAAGGAAGAAAGTTCCTCAATGTCTTGCTCTCCTTAGATACCAAATACATACAAAACTCTCAGTTTCAAAGTGGAGACTTCACTCTTTGACTTTTTATTTTTATTAACTTCTTGATTACAACATTTTTTTTTGCTTAGGAGAAAAAAAAGACACAGAAAAGAAAAACAAAAAACAAAAGAGACAAACAAACAAACAACTGCAAACACAAAACAGTAACAATATAGGCTTTCATAACAAGATGATAGGAATTTAACAATGGTTGTTACATTGCATATTGTTAACATCAAAAGGGTCGCTTAGATTACCAGATATAGACATACAAAATTGATCTAATCATGAGCATTAACTGTTCTTTTCCAAGAACTAATAGAATTAGTAGTGTAGTCATTTTAGCACAAATTCATGTCTTCTTCCTTTTCTTTCTTTCCTCCTTTACCCAACCCCAGTTACTTTTCCCCTTTGAGTATATTCTTATCCTTACACAGTATTTATTGTAGATTTTGGATCTTATTTGCTCTTTCAGTTTCTTACACTAAGGAGACAATATGGCACTTACACATGTGAACTTGATTTATTTCAATTATGAGATGGTCTCAAATTGCATCCATTAACCTATAAGAGCCTTGATGCAATCTTTCTTTTTAGCTGAGTAGTACTCCATTGTATAAAAATACATCTTTTCTATCCATTCCTCATTCAAAGGGCATTTGTGTTGTTTTCAAGATTTGGCTATTACAAATTGTCCTGCTATAAACATGGGTGCACATATATCACTGTGGTATGATATTTTCAATTCTTACGGGAAAATACCCAGTAACAGGATAGCTGGGTCAAATGAAACCTCTAATTCTAGCTTTTTGAAGAAACTCAACACTGATTTTCACAGTGGTCGCACCAACCTACACTCCCACCAATAGTAGAGAAGAGTTGCTTTTTCCCCACAGCCCCTCCAGCATTTGTTATTGGTTGATTTCTTGATCTTAGCCACGATTTCCGGAGTGAGATGGAATATCAGTGATGTTTCAATTTGCATTTCTCGAATGACCAATGATCCTGAATATTTTTTCATGTACTTATTTTCCATTTGTATTTCTTCACTTGAGAAGTGTGTATTCATCTCAGAAGCCCATTTTTGGATTGGGTCTTTGAATTTTGGAGGCCTGATTTTTTCTAATTCTGTCTATGTTCTAGATAGAAGTCCTTTGTCTGAGCGACAGTTAACTAAGATATTTTTCCAATTTGTGGGTTTTCTTTTTACTCTTTTGGTGATTTATTTGGACATGCAAAAACTTTTTAATAAGATGAGATCCCAGTTGTTGATTTTTGGAAGGATTTCCTGTGCAGTTCGATATTTGTTCATGAACTCTGCCTACCCCTATGTCTTCAAGATTTCTACCTACTTTGCCTTCCAGCAGATGCAGTGTTTCTAGATTAATATTTAGATAATTGATCAATTTTGACTTTAGTTTAGTGCATGGTGATAGACATGGGTCTAGTTTTAGTTTTTGCCCTATTGAAAGCCAGTTTTTCCAGTTCCACTTATGAAAGAGGCTGTCATTTTTCCAGTGAACATATTTGGCCACTTTATTGAAGACAAGGTAGTTGAGTGTGTTTGTATTTGTGGCTGTATCTTCTAATCTATTCCATTGATCTTCTGGTCTGTTTTTATGCCTGTGCCGTGCTGATTTTATCACAGTACCTTTATAGTATAATTTCAAGTCAGGGATTGTGATGCCATCTGTCTTGCATTTGTTGCCCAGAATTGCTTTTGCTATTCTAGGTCTTTTCTGATTCCAGATGAATTTTCAAAATGATTTCTCTAGATCTGCAAGGTATGCTAAGGGCATTTTGATGGAAATTGCATTAAATTTGTGTAACAATTTTGGGAGAATGGCCATTTTAACAATGTTTGTTCTTCCTTTCCATTAACAGGGATTGTCTTTCTATTTTCTGGAGTCCTTTTTACAGAGTAATTTAATTTTCAATGTATTGACCTTTCACCTCCTTTGTCAGATTAATTCCTAAGTATTTCATTTTTTTTTTGGATGCTATTGTGAAGTGTATGATTTCCCTTATTTCTCTCTCAGTTTGTGTATAATAATGCTATTGATTTTTGAGTGTTGACTTTCTGTCCAGCTACATTACTAAATTTGTTTATTACATATAGAAGTCTTTCAGTGGCGTTTTGGTGGTCTTCTATGTAGAGTATTATGTCATCTGCAAATAATGATAACTTAACTTCTTCCTTTCCCATCATTGTTCCTTTTATTTCTCTCTCTTTTCTAATTGCTCTGCTAATGTTTCCAGAACTACATTGAATAGGAGTAGTGATAATGGACATCCTTGTCTTGTTCCTGATTTTAGGTTGAAAGTTTTCAGTTTATGTCCATTTAATAAGATGTTGGCTGTTGCTTTGTGGTATATAGTTTCCTTCAGATTGAAGTAAAAACCATCTTTTCCAATTTTCCTTAGGGTTTTTATCACAAGTGAGTGTCAGATTTTGTCAAAAACTTTTTCTGCATCTATTGAGATGATCATGTGATTCTTGTCTTTGACTCTGTGGATATGGTACATTGTGTTTATTGATTTGCATATGCTGAACTACCCCTGCATTCCTGGAATGAACCCCACTTGTTCATGGTGTATAATCTTCTTAATGACTTGCTGCATTCTGTTTGCTATTATCTTATTATTTTTTTTTGCATCTATATTCATTAGGGAGATTGGTCTGTAATTCTCTTTTTTGGTTGGATCGGTCTCTGGTTTTGGTGTTAGGATAATACTTGCTTCTAGGAATGAGTAAGGGAGACTTGCTTCCCTTTCAATTTTATTGAAGAGTTTGAGGAGTGTTGACACTAAGTCTTCCCTAAATTTCTTGTAGAATTCAGCAGTGAATCCATCAGGAACTGGACTTTTATTTGTTGATAAGGCTCAAATTACATTTTCGATTTTGTTAACTGAAATTAGGTTTTTCATCAGTTTTGCATCTTCTTGATTCAGCTTTGATAATTCATATGTTTCTAGGAATCTGTCCATTTCTTCTGTGCTTTTGAACTTATATGAGTAAAGTCATTTGAAGTAGGTATTGATGATCTGTATTTCTACAGGGACTGTAGTGATTTCACCCTTTTCATTTCTTATTGCATGGATTTGAGTTTTTTATTTCTTTTTCTTAATAAGGTTACCTAGAGGTTTATCAATTTTGTTTTTTCTTTCTTTCTTTCTTTCTTTCTTTCTTTCTTTCTTTTTTTTGAGGCACCATGGATTGAACTCACAACCTTGCGCCTGCCAGACAGGTGCTTAAGCCACTGAGCCAAACTCCCGGCCCTAGTTTTTTGAGGCAGGGTCTCACTATGTAGCTCAGGCTGGCCTTGTGCTCACATTGTAGCCCAAGCCGGCCTCAAACTCACAACACTCCCACCTCAGCCTCCTGAGTGCTGGGATTAAAGGCATGCACCACTGCACCCAGCCTTGTTTAGTCTTTCAAAAAACCAACTCTTCAATTCATTAATTCTTTGTATTGTTTTCTTACTTTCAATTGCATTGATTTCTGCTCCGATCTTGATAATTTCCTCCCTTCTTTGGGCTTTCGGCTTGACTTGCTCTTCTTTTTCTAGAAGTTTGAGGTGCAGCATTAGGTTGTTTATTTGTGCTCATTTCGTGTTCCTGATGTGGGAATTTGCCACTATAAATTTCCCTCTGAGGACTGCTTTCATTGTGTCCCAAAGGTTTCAGTAAGTTTTATTTGCATTTTAATTTTATAGTAGATATTGTTTAATTTCTTCTTTAATTTCTTTTGTGACCCATTAGTTGTTCAGGAGAGTCTTATTTAATTTTCATGTGTTTATGGAATTCTTGTGGGTTTTTTTGTCATTAATTTCCAATTTTATTGTGCTGTGATCAGATAATAGTGCATGGAATTATTTCAATTCCTTTCCATTTACTTAAGTATGTTCCATGGGCTAGTTTATTTACTTAAGTATGTTTCATGGTTTATTTTAGAGAATAACCCATGTGTAGCTGAGAAGAATGTGTATTCTGATGTGGTTGGATGGAACACTCTGTACACATCTACTAAGTCCATTTGTTCACAAGTTTGATTCAGTTCTGTTATTTCTTTGCTGATTTTTTGTTTGGTTGATTTGTGTCTCTATGACAATGGGTTGTTAAGGTCCCCCATTATAACTCTATTATTGCTTATTTGATTTTTCATGTCTATTGAGATTTGTCTTACATAGCTGCATGCTCCCACATTTGGTGCATATATATTTATGATCGTAATCTCTTCCTTTTCAAGTTTTCCCCTAATAAGTATGTAGTGACCTTATTTATCTCTTTTGATCATTCTTAGTTTGAATTTCACATTGCCCTCAAACAGGATAGCTAACCCTGCTTTTCTCTGGGTTCCTGTTGCATGGAATAATGTTTTCCATCCTTTGATTTTCAGTCTATGAGTTTTCTTTAGAGTCAGGTGTGTTTCTTGTGTACAGCACATTGTTGGTTCCTGTTTCTTGATCCATTCTGTCAATCTATTTCTTTTAATTGGTGAATTGAGGACATTTACTTCGATGGTTGTAAATGATATGTACTGGCTAAACTTCGTCATGGTATTTTCCTGTTGTTGGTTCCCTGTTTTCCCCCCTTGTTTAATTGCTTGCCCTGCCTGGTGATTTCTTTCTGTTGTTGTTCTGGGAATTTTTGTCTCTCTCTAGTATGTCTTTCAGTACTCTTTCTATGGTTGATTTGGTGGACCTGAACTTCTTCAGTTTTTCTTTGTCATAGAAATATTTTATTTCTCCATTAATTTTCAAAGAAAGTTTTGCAGGGTACATCAAGAACTGGGCTGAAAGTTCTTTTCTTTTAGGACTTGAAATACTTCACTCCAAGCTCTTCTTGACTTGAGGGTTTGTGTTGAGAAGTCTGCTGTGATTCTGATAGGCTTTCCTTCATAGGTGATCTTTTGTCTGACCGCTTTTAGTATTCTGTTTTTGTGCTGAATTTCTGGGTTGCTAATTATTATATGTCTTTGTGAAGATTTATTTTGGTTATGGCTAATTGGGGTTCTGTATGCCTCACTTTCTATATATCAGATTCTTTTCCCATACTTGGAAAATTTTCTGCTGTTATTTCTGTAAATAGTCTTCTTATGTCATTTGTGTTGATCACTGCTTTTTGTTGACACCTATCAGTTTTATATTGTTTCTCTTTGCATCTTCTTTCAGCTGTTGAATTGTTGTTTCCTGGTTCCTTGTTAATTTTAAGAGATCTTTTCTTTTGTAATCATAAGCTTTCAACCTGTCTTTAAGGTCTGAGAGTCTATCTTCAGCTTCATTCAAGTGGTTTTGCCAGATTTCAATGGAATTTTTAATTTCCTGCATATCTCTATGAACTGTTTCATGCATTCTAATTCTGTCTTAATTTGTTCATTCAAGGTTTCCATCATTTACTTATGTTCCTCTATTTTTTAAATCTAAATCTTCTTTAGATACACTTAACATTTCTTTCATATTTGTCATCTCTTTTTTTACCTGGGAGATCATCTCTGATCTGATTTCCTCTATAGCTACATGGAGTTTTTTTAAATTCAATTGCTATCATTTCTGAAAGTTCAGTTGTGCAACTTCCAATATCTTCCATTTCAATGTCTTCTGGGTTTGTTTTCAGTGGGCTGGAGGATGGAGACTACATCTTGCTCTTTTGTTTTGTCAGTTTCCTTTGGGACCTGTGTGGCTGGCCAGGCACCCTCCTGATAGATTGCACTCAGATGCTGGATTCAGCAAAGCTTCAATCTTCCTATACCCATGTAGCTAACCAAGGCACACCCCCAAACTAGGGCACTGGAGCTTTGTGATGTGATAGACAGAGCTTGAACCCTTCAAGACCCATCAGCTAGGCTGGTAACTCCCTGATGGATGACTCTGGGGCTCTGGTCTGAGCAGAGATTGGTACCTCTGTGACCTGTGAGGCTGGCTGGGTGTTCCTCTGATGGATGGTGCTGGGATGCTCGGCTGAGCAGTGCTTGGATCCTCTGCATACTATCAGGGATGCTTCCCCACAGTATGGCACCAGGGCCTTGCACCTGACTGGGCAGAGTTCAAAGTCTTAAGAACTGTGCCACTAGCTGGGACACACCCCCAGAGTGTGACACTGGGCCCTTGCTCCTGGCTGGGCAGTTCAGAACCTCTGAGACTGGTGGGACTAGCTGGGATGCACCCCTGAACTATAGCACTGGGGTCTTGTGCTGTGATGAGTGGAGCTCACAATCTCCAGGACCCATCAGCTAGGCTGGTCATTCCCTGATGGATGGCTCTAGGGCTCTGGACTGAGCAGTGCTTGGTACCTCTGGGACCTGTGAGGCTGGCCAGGCATTCCCCCAATGGATTGCACTGAGATGCTGGGCTAGGCAGAGCTCGGATCCTCTGTGCAGCTAGCACTGACACACCCCCAGAGTATCTTGATTACAACTTTCTTGACAGGCAGGGAACTTTTCAAATTGATTAGATAATGGGAAGAAAACGACTTCCTTGAGTTTGAGTAAGGTAATTGCTTGTTCTACAATAGCTGCTTCTGACCACCTACCTTTAAATAAAAATTTTGGCTTGCCAAAAATTTAGATGTTTTGTTTATATGTCAGCATATAAATCTGATATAAATGTATTGAAAAGTACCAGCCCTGGAAAATATTAAAGATTTTAAAAAGTTCTTGTGTTTTTAACTTCTAACCATGTTCAAGTGATAATACTTTGTATTTCTGCATCATAAATATATGAAAATATTTTATTAATTATAAACATATTTTCTCAATAAAACTTATTTCAATAAAATACATTTTCATTTAAAATAAACTTATTTTAATTGTAATAAAATGCATAATATAAAATTGACCATATCATGCACTTTTAAGTGTATAGCTCAGTAGTGTCATATATTCATATTAGTTATTGCAGTTGTAAGGTAATGGTTTTAGGTGTACCTATTTCAGGATCTAGGGTGCACACTATCTCACACAGATTGTGAACATGTTCTAAAAAATAGAAATAAAGTTAAAATTGAATCCATAGGAAAGATCAAAGTAGGACAAGAAAGTCATTCAAATCCCCTTCCCCAAAATAGTCATAATGCTAGAGTTTTAAAGGTGCCAGATTGCTATGTCTTTAACCCTATGATTATGTATTCTAAATATTCTTCACATGGTTATGAAGGACAGCATTATTTTTCAATTAAATTAATTATTAATTAAATTGTTTAACATTTTTATGCTTCAGGTTTACTTAATGGAGAACTTAGTATTATTATGACTAAAAACAGAACTGAATATTTTGTCATTTTTTTATAAAACTAACCAATATTATTTGCAAAACCAAATAATCCAAACAACCAGATAACGTTTACTGATGATTTTTGAGTGAAATTATGAACCCAAGTAAACTCTTGAGTAGAGCTGTGAGCTGTATGGCTTTCATCTGATATCCTATAAACATGAAAACATGGTCTTTCAACTTTTAGGAAATTGTTTTAGAATACTTATATAACAGCATAACAACTATTTTTTGGTCTGAGACTTTGGTGGTCATCCTGGTACCACTATGGGAGTAGATAACCTGTGTGTGGTGCACACTCAAATCTAGGCACTGTCACTTCACCTCCAAGTCAAGGATGCTACTCTACACTACCCCTGAAATTACTTCCCCATAGTACCCATTACTCTAGAAACACCACTTTCATGTCATCTTAGATGGCATAGAATTAAATACAAAACCAGGCAAGGTGGCAAACATTTGTTCTGTGTTTATTATTATTATTTTCTAATTCAAAAATACTTCCAAAATGCCAAATATTTGATTTTGTAAAATATATGTGAACCAAAGGGTAGTTGATGCCCAGAATTCTGGTTAGAGATATTTGGTCCGAGTTAAGTTCCCACTAACTATATCATTTGTTCCTCCCCCTAAATATGCATAAGTAATAGAAGGATGATATTGTTACACACACAAGACTGGAATCTGACATTTTTGTTTTGATATAGAAAAGTTTGCTGTGGAAAAACAATGATGTAGCCTTTGGGATTCTTGATGCTAGGAATTTAAAGTGTTTGATGTACAGACTTTAATATTGCAAAATTCACTATCAATATTATTTGTTCTTATTTTGTAGCATTTGCTAGTAATACATGCTCATTGAAAAGCAAGCATCTGGGCTTACATTTGTAATGGTTGGGTGATATTTGCTTATAGCGGTCAAATCACTGGGGGTTTTTTCTTTAGTTAAAAGGAAATGGAAAAGGCATGATAAACACCATTGAAATCTACTCTAAATGAAAATTCAGATCTTACCCCATGGGTGGAATAGTTTGGTAAAGGTTAAACAAACCTTCTCTCACTCTTGTGGGACTTTAAAATAAATTTCATCTAAATTCATGTCAGCTTTCCTGTACAGCTGTCCCTAAACATCTGTGGTGGATGCTCAAAATTACCACTTCCCCCCTTTCACAGTTTACATATGCTTGTGTAAACTGTATATTTGTAATACATAATTAGTGGCAAGGTTTTAAATACATACATTCAGGGTTGGACTAGAAGAATACTACTATACCTACTTCACTATGTGAAAAGAGTCTACTTGTTTTAAGTCTTATCAGAAGAGCATTCCCATTTGCTATTCAGCAACTGTTGACATAAGGGATGTTTTAAATTTGTATAACCTATTGTAGTGTGGAGTAGGATTCTGAGAGTTGTGCTTGGATTCTCCATCTAGTGCTAGGCTTGATAGTCACTGCCTTGTAAACCATACTGTAGAGTATAATAACACCCCAAAGCCATGGAAAAGTGTGGCTGCTTGAATCTTCAGAGGCTGTGATCTTAGTAGTCATGCAGAGAAAATTATGTAAAGCTCAGGAGACGTGGCCCTGTGCTGACCTGAAAAGATCAATCTACCAGTGTCTTGATTTTGTTGGCAATATGTAAAGAGTGAGACCTAAGTCAGGTTGGTTGAAAACTGGAGAACATTAGTCCTTGGGAACAAATAGGAATTCTAACTGTCAGAGTGACAGATGGCCTTGCCACATGTGAATGCTTCCGGGAGAAATCAGGTCAAATGGTTCTACCACTGAAAGCTAAGTGCTCTTTCATTCTCTGCCATGAGCTGGAAGCTCACAACCCAGTCAAGTTCACATCATGGGGATGGTATTCATCCTGATCCTAGAAGGTAGCCTAATTCTTAACACCAGATTCTCAGAGCTGACCTTGCCTTGGGTTTTAACCTGGGAACATTTCAATGGCATCACAAGATTTCTATGTAGTACTTCTGCTATGCGATCATTCTTTGGGGAAATTGTTTAATTTCATATCCTCAACTCTACACTTCTCAATATAATTGTACCAGTTCCTGTAATCTCGTTGCTCAACTGCAGTACTGCTGACCTTTTTGGTCATTTAATTCTATTTGGGGAGCTGTCCTGTGTAGACATTCAGAATCATCTCTGGCCTGTAGATGACAGTTGCATTCTTTTACTCATTGTAGCAACAACAAAAAATTTCTGCAGATGTTACCGAGTTTTGTATGGTGAGCAAAATTGGTCCCAGTTGAGAGACACTGATCTAACCATAAATGTTTCTCTTTAAAAACGTTTTTCTTTTTCTTTTTTTCTGGTATGTTTGCAACATATGATATTTATATTTACATATGTTTGGGGGAATTGTACATACATGTAACTTAATTTCAACATTTTTGATCCTCTTTCCTCCCCCAAACTCTCTTCTTCTCACTGATCCCCTTCCCCTACTCAGAAAAGTCTGACTTTATTTTTCTCTTTATTTTATGGATTTCTAATGTAAGTGAAACCATGCTATATTTAACGTTCTGTGTGTGACTTATTTCACTAGCATAATGGTCTCAAGTTCCATCTATTTTTCTACAAATGATCTGAATTTACTTTTCATTATGGCTGAATAAAATTCCATTGTGTCTATACACCATATTTTCTTTATTCATTATTTTGTTGATGGTCATCTAGATGTTTCCAGTCCTTAACTACTGTGAATTATGCTGCTACAAACATGGGTTTATATTTATCACTATAATATGAGGTCTTTTAATTATTTCAGGAACATACCCAAGAGAGGTATAACTGAGGCTCTTGGAGGAATCTCCATTTTGTTTTTCATAATGGGTAACTCTGTTTTCTTGGAGTTTTGTAAGTCATTTATGGTTCATATAACAATAAATGTTTATTAAGCTCCTCCTATGCATAAACATGTCTTTAGTGTAGGTACACAATGATAACCATAAAATACCTTTCTATACATAATAAATCTTATAGTCAACCTGGGATGATAGATTATAATCAAGTAGTTTTATTAAAATGTGTCTAGAATGGTAGTAAGTGTTATGTGGGCAATGTCCTAAGTGATCTGAGGGCATATAACAGGTAGTTACAGCTAGCCTTGGGGATCAAGGAGCTTGCTCTGAGTTGACTGTATGCATGCCAGCATGAGAATAGGAAAAGGGAAAAATTTGAACTCAAGGAATGTATGAAGAACCTGAGCTAGGATGCACAGTGCCAAGAACCACCAAAAAACCCAGTATGACCAGATAATAGTTTACAATGATGTCAGAAAATCTTGCCAAAATTGACAGAATCTTGTCAGCCATGTGGACATTCTTGATCTTTATTGTTCTAAAAGCCTGAGAAAGAAATTGAAGTGTTTCAGCAAGGCTGGAATATGCTCAGGATTTCAGTGTATAGCTGATTAGCTATGGCTGTAGTTGACTGCTTATAGCAAGATGGATTGCCTTGGAGGAAATAAGGGTAAAACATCAATCTGGTCAGAAGCTTGAGACTATGGGATTGCTGTCCTAGCTGCCTGTGGCACCAGTGATACTCTACTTCTTGTTGGCCATGAGGTTTGATTTGTTGGATTTGTAAGGTCCTAGATTTAAACTCAGTAAGTTCTACATTTTTTTTTTTTGTAAATTCTGACCTTAAATACCAAATATAATACCAAAGTCCCAAGGAGAGGATTGAGGAAGTAAAACAAGTGAATTTTCACTGATAATGGAACTTCCATTTCCAGGTTACAATATGCCCTTGGGGAGTTCTTTCATTGACCGTATCCATTGTGTATGCTTTTTTTTTTTTCAAAATTAGAATATGCAGTAGAATTCATAGAGATCCAGAAATCCATTGTTTATCCTTTTTTTTCCTCCAAAATTAGAATACGCAGCAGAATTCACAGAGATCCAGAAAAGCATCTTATATCCTTCAGTCAGCTCGAGTGAGCTGCCTTGTCCCTGTTCTCTTCAGTATTCTCCCAGGACTGAATTCACCCTGGGCCTTTGTCCTGTCCTCTGTGGCAGTGCCTTGCTGGAGCAATGCTCTGGTCAGGGCATTTCTAAGGTGTGGAGTACTCTTACAACTATCCAGTTTACCACTACCATGGCATGAAATATTAAGATTGTGCAAGAAAATTATGAAATAATTATGAAAGTAATTAGCTGGAGGTTCTAGACAACTCCTTCAACCTGTGGCTACAAATATGTCTTCAAATGACCTACCACTCTAAGGAAATAATGCTTCTTTAAGTGAACACATAAGAAGATCCCACTGATTCATGATTCTGTAGTCTTTGGCTTTTTAGTTTTGACGGAGAATTAACTGAGAGCCATCCATGTTGACCTGTTCTTAGGGTGACTGTGGGTAGCCCCATGTCAAAACTGAACTAATGACCCTAGTCTCACTAACTCTGAGTACTAATCCAGGCAATGCTGGCATTAACAAATCAGCCAATAATAAATAATCTTAATGGGGATTGTGGGAAAGCTGAGAAACCAGATTTACATTTTGCCTTGTTTGCTAAGATACACTTGCCAGTGAAGAGACAACACTAATGAGATTTCTGAACTGTCAGCTCACTTGTAGGCAACATTTATTGGCCCACATGGAAGCAGTTTCAAATCCTAGGAATGTTTATTGGTGCCTAGATCCAAATAATCTTTGTTTTTTCTCATTATAATTTCTACTTCTCTCCACAGTGTGTTCACTTTACAATAGTCATCTCTTTCACTTTTTAAAGTCAGGTGTATTTCTGCCTGAGACAGTTTCAGTTACTTGTTGAATATTAGTTCTTAATTTCTTGTAAGATTCCCATACTATTTGACCACTTCTCAGCTTCATGAACTTACACAAAACACAGAATTATCTGTTTGTAGAGAGTTGGGAATATATTGTCTCATTAGATTTATTCAGCAAATATATATTGCTTCCCTTCCCTGTATTATGTTCCAGGGGAACAATTGGTTAAGCAGATAAGCACTTTCAAAAAAACCTGTGGTTTGTTTTGCTCAGGGCAAAACCTGGTACCTTGTATAACCTTGGAAAGATTTGGAATTGGGTTATATTCACAAGAAGTCCTGCAAAACTTTCAGATATGTCACCATTACTACATCCTCCTTTGAGTTCCAGTTCTAAAGGGATACCTGATACCCCTTTGCCTCACTGGTCAGAGCTCCGTTCCTGCCCAGTTCTCCCCAGCATGTGGTAGGTTTCTTTTTGCCTTGTAGGACCACTCCCTCCTCAGCAGGAAGGGGGTGAAACATAGGAAGCTCCTCCATATTCTACTTTCTCAATTCCTAAAATTACTACTCAGATACTCTTTTCCTTAAAGGAGATTCATTTTGAAAGGGAAATGACAGCTAGGGTCAGTAAAGAGATGTTAACTTAGAAATCTGGCAGGTGGTATGCGCTTCGTGGTGCAGTATTTGTTGTGTTTGAATATAGCAGACAGCGGGTTCTCCACCTTTCCCCACTACTGCACTGTGACTGACTCCTGGAAATAATACTATTTAAAGATATGTTCCATTAGAAAAGATTTGAACTCTTTCCTCTTTTAGGCAGTAAATACTGTCAGAGTATTTACTTTATTACAAAATAGATACTTTACTGCAAAAGGGTTTGTTTTTGTTTTTAACTTGAGCATAAGAGAATACTAATGAATTTATCTTTCAGTTTTTTGTCAGCAAGGCCCATCAGAGAAAAATAGAAATCATGCATTTTTCTGGAACATTTTCTCAGACAGCCAAGCACAGGAACAAATTATATCCTACCCATACATTTTTGTTTCTCTTACATTGTGATGAATTTCTTTCTCCAGAGGGAGAAGTGATTTTTAAAAGGCTTGAACAACATGCTAATCTTTCCTTCTGATAGCCCCTGGTTGAATTACCTTTGAATTTGAAGCGTTTACTGATGAAATGATACTTGACATTAACCAGTGTTGTATGGAAATATTTCCAGCACCTGGGGAGAAAATAAAGGAGGGTATTCATAACACTGCCGCTGTGTGACTGGATCTTCCACTTTTCTTAGAACCAACTTGAATTATGCTTGCTTCGTGCTGACTGACTTTCTCCCTGAGACCACTTTTAGACAACAGAAAGATTTGTACCACTGGAAAAAGTTAGAATTTACAGTATTATTACAATTAAAAGGTTGGGTTTGGGTAATGGTCTGCTCGGCTGATTGACAGAGTCTACCGAGGTTCTGGTTTGCAATTTTTTTTTCCACTGTGCAGAATGACAGATGCTGATATTATTTCATTGTAAATCAAATATCAGCTTGCATATAAAGTTCTTCTTAAGACATGGGACTTGGTATACCAGCAGAGTTTTTCAAGAAAAGGCTGAAATAGGAAATTGGCCTTAAGTTTTGAACCTCAGGGTATTTTTGATTTGGCAAACTGCTTTTGAGTTTTGACTAAGTGAAACTAGATAATAAAAATTTTTGAAAATATATGAATTAGTTTACAAGGTTCTTTCCCCATGCAAGTCTTTGTGGCTCACAGAACTATACAAATTGGTTTGTTTATATATTTGCTTTTAGTGGGAAAAGTAAGTAGGATAGCAAGCTGGAGCAGTTGTCTCATGTATTATATGAAATAGGATTTTATATGACCAACATTAGAATAATTTTCTCAGAGATAACTCTCAGCTTAGTTAAAAATGAGGATTCATAGCCTGTGATATAGAATAGAGTAAGGATAAAGAGCAAATCTGAAGAATCCTGGAATTACCCCCCAAAACTTGCCCAAAATTTGTTTGACTTGTCTGAGTCACAGTATTTAGCTTGGAATCTGTCAGTGTTTCCTCAACTGTATTCCATGAAACACTTTTTCCCACTTGTGCTGCAGCGATGTGTTGAGGGGAATAGTGAAGAATTTATGATCAAATGTATTTTAGAAATTGTCCTTTTTATATCACTTGGAATCACAAGTTACATAGCATATTTGTTTATGAACCACGTATAGTGATGCACTGCATCATGATGTTTTTGTCACCAGTGGACCACATATATGACAAAGGTGTCATGACATTTTCAAGGAGATGTCACCTATGACATCCTTGCCATCATAGAGTTGCTATGTAGTGTGTTATTCTCAAGTTTGTCATGATACTGTGTAAACAAACCTAATGTTTTCATGGTTGAATAAGTGTGTAGCACAGATAATGGTATTTGATGATAATAAATGGCTATATTACAGGTTTATACATTAAGTATTCATAGACACGTTGCTGATTTATGTTTATGAAACTATATTTTTATCATTATTTTAGAGTGTAGTCTTTTTGTTTAAAAATTAAATTTACTAAAAACCACTATGCCTTGTTATGCCAGCAGCATTCCACATTTACCATTTCACAATTGCACATCTCAGAATACCCACCATCTTTAAGCAAGATGTTATATATTTACTGAATCCTGACTATGAACGGATTTCATATGGAAATAAAAATGTAGGGTAAATTATTGGATGTAACTGAGGATGAGAGCTAGGAAAGGTTTATTTTGGAGAATGTTAAAGACTTCCAGAAATTACCATGTTTTCAATTATTGTTTTCTAAAGTGTTTATTTTATTTATTTATTTTATTTATTTATTTGCTGCGTATCTAGTCACATGTCATAGAATAAATGTTATGGAACACATTTTGGGAAATGGTGAACTAGCTCTTTTCCTAAGGTCCCCAAGTTTTATGATTATATTCCTAATTATTCTGATGTTTGCTTTTGTCTTCTCTCTAGAGTGTGCAATCGAGTTTTGGTATATGCTGAGTAGTCCAATTTCTCTAAAAATATTAGTTGAGTTTTTTCCTTTTCAAGGCACTTTGTGGGACACTGTAAGAACTAGAAATAAGGCCTAGAATGGTCCTCTGGGGAGCTTACAATTCAGGACGTGACTTAGAAACAATCATAAGTAACTGTATTACAAGAAAGAATGTGCTATTAGGGAAGCTCATACAGGTAAAATACAAAGTTTAGAGCAGTGGTTCTCAAGACGTATTTTTGAGATGTTCCTAACACCTCCTGGGAACTTATAGAATTTTAAATTCTCGGAACTACTCTATCCCAAAGCCACAGAATCAGAACCTCTGGGTAAATCCCAGCAGCTTGAGCTGTAAAAAATCCCAGGATGTTGGTGATAGCCTGTAAAGTGTAAGCAAAATTCAGATGGGGCATCTTTGAGAGGGCTTCATAGAGTAGGTTGCTAAACATTAGAAGTTGATTGAAACGTATAGACAAGGATGTGTACAGGTCTGTCTTAGACTAGAACTCTATCTAAATCAAATTCACAGGGGAAACATGAGGTCCATTTTTAGCTCTTTTGGGGGTAAACTTTGTGATTTTGTCCATTATTGCTTAACTTCTTTTGACAGGTTCCTCAGTGGTAAAACCAGACTGTTGAACTAGAAAGCTTTATGAACCTTGTGGCTGTAAAACTCAGGGAATTTCAGTGACTTTGGCTTAACATATCATTATATAATCTGAGTGATGGCATAACAAGAACTATGATCCAAATTCCTGGTATATTATCCTGCACAATCTATAGCTACAGTATATATATGTGTATTAAACCATACACATATAGAAGAAAAGAGAGAATAAATATTTTTTCTTCTTTTCAGGCAGCCATTAGCATGAGCCAGAGAGTACAACTTATTCCCAAGTGTGTCATACAGACAGTCTATAACTGATTTCAGGAGCAAGGACCCAGAACATAAAGTAGTGCCATGAGAATGGTAATTTGAACTGCTCCAGAAGATAGGGCTGAGCAGTATCTGGCTGTTCTGGGACTCATCATCGCAAGGAAAAATCTTGCTCAGACTCCCCCAGAATTGAATATCAGGTCTGAGGAGGAGCTCCCTAAGGCTGCTGCACTTTTCTATGTTTTGAAGTGTACTTGCAGGAATGGAAATAAATTTCAGAGCTGTGATAATAGCTCTCTGTCACAATATACAGAACTGTGACACTGATTCCAACCCCTGGCACATGCCTGGGACCTGTGAAAGGGAATCTTTCGTATTACAGAAGGGTCACCCAGACCCGTCATTCTCAAGTCATTTTTCACTGCTTTTCCATTTTGTGTCTTCTCAACATCTATGTCATAATGTCACTTTATATTTATGAAACATTGACTGTATGCCAGACATTAGCTAAGACTTTCACCTGACACTGGTGACTCTTCTAGTCCTCATTTTACAGGTAAGGAAACTGAGATTTAAGAAGTTTCTAAATATTAGCTCAGGCACCAGGCCTATATGTGGCAAAACCTATATTCAGCTGAACTTTCTCTGACCTCTGGAGCCCAGAAAATAATCTTTTTTTTTTTTTTTTTGGCTTTTAGTAAAGAGAAGACCCCTTTCCTTTGAGGTGGCTTGCACTATTGGAAAAGAAACTGTGGAGTAGATTGTGAATTTCCTCTCTTATTTTAGGATTCACAGATTTCGTGTACTCTAACGTTTGCTTTAGTTAATTACAGTAACCATGAGCAAGTGTATACTTATGATGTGTCAGAAGCTGTTTTATGTACTTCGGATTTATTAACTCAAATTCCCTTTGGTAGGCACTGTTGTTTTTCCTTTTGAAGAGGTACAAGCTAGTGTGCTGGGAGATTAAATAAATTATCCAAGGTTGTATGACTTGTAAGAGAGAGTTGGTATTTGTATCAGGTCAGATGCCAAAGTGCAGGTTCTATAGCTATGTACCATCTTTGTGCAGGTGACTGCTAAGTCACAGCCCACACCTGAGCAATGGACCTTCTGTTTGCATTATGAACACCAGTTGTCTTTACAAAGGATTCTTATAAGGGAAAATTCTTCATATATTCACTCTGTTCTTTGTTTTAAGCCTATCATACCATATTTCTTGCTAATCCCTCCTTTTTGGCTACCAAATGTATTCAACATATATGACATAGGAAGAGATAGAGTGAAAATAGAATATTCTTCTAAGAAGTTTTATTTTCCTATTCAAACATCTTAACTGCATAACCCATTTCATGGTGGCAGAAAACGGTGTCACCAGGTTACCAATCACGTAAGTCCAGGCAGCTGCAGAGACAAGGCTGCCCCTGACACTTGACCTCACTGATTGCTATCCCTTATCCTGAGGTCTCTGGTACTTAGTCATCCTCTAGAAAGAAAAATCTGCATGCCTTGCTGGGTTCCACACCAAGATCCACAATAACAGAGGAAAAAGGGCAGAATGAGGAAGCATGCGAGGCCCACCTCTGAAAAATAAATGTCTCAAAGATTGAAAGCTTAATGATCTCTTCGGAAATTGTGTAAAAAATACTACTCATGTTATTACATTGTAGAAAATAGACCGAGGTTGGGAAGTAAGTGCTTTCTTTAAAATAATCCAGAAGCAGTAGAATAAATCAATGTGCAGAGCCTGAAAAACACCATAACTATCACATTGGCTTCACAAACAACTTAACTTCAGTGAAGAAAAAAGTACTATTTTTTTATATGAAGTTATTTTGGGGTGCTAAAAAAGGAGCCTAAAGTTTTATTCTAGTATATATTTTGTAAAATAATATCAAATTCCTAACTTTTAGGACTCATAGATTTCCCAAAGCAATACAAACAATGCAAGGTATAATTTGTGCCAGATAGGAATTTTTCTTCTGTAAAAATAATGGTATAAGAGAAATATGAAGTATTTTGGTTTTAACTAGTGAAGCTGACACATTCAATCCTGATCCTTTTTTATTCTTTTTTTTAAGCCTAAATTTAAATTTTAGTATATGATTATTCAATTTAAGCTTGCTTTGAAGTGTATTCAGTTTGCTTTTAAGACCATTCATTCTGAATTTAAGAAATAAAATTCCAGCCACTTGTCTTGCTGAAAGAAAAATCAGTATGCAAAAGTATCAATTTTTGAATAATTAAATTGAATGATTTTTTTCATACTGTAATAGCATTCTTTTCTTTGAAGGGAGTTAGGGTATTGCACCAGGAGAGTAATAAGGTATCTAAGCATGAAGATTACTCCAAAATGATAATGAACCACCATTCTAAAATTGTTACACTAACTCACTGGACACTAACTCAATTGACTCAGGTTATAGTTTAATATTAACGCTGAACTTTGGGAGACCTGAGACAAAGTAGTAGAGAAAACTTTTCATTGTATAGGCCTCAGTTCCCTCATTTATAAACCAAGGAGACAGGATCACATGACTTTTAAGACTCCTTTTAACCTGAATAAGTTCTGAATTAGTATCCTGATGTAAAATGAGTTTATTTTGAGAGATTTGGGTACTAGGCCTATTAAAGGTTTCTGGCTTCTTGTTCTGTAGCAAATCAGTATTATTTGCCTCCTAAGTGGTAAGTGCTTTACCCCTGGAATCCAGGAATAGAATGATGCACAAATATGAATCCTCCTATTGGGTTTTCTTCTGTGGGGGTTCAGGGTGTGGATTGGTAATAGGTTTGGGAAAGCTCAGCTCAACTGTATTGATCACTGGAGACGTTTTCCTCTCTGATGGCTGTGAGGTGTTGATTATTCTCACAGGCAGTCTTTGAAGCTGAAAATGATGAATAGGAAATGAGGCAGAAATTGAAATGTATTTCTCTGCAACACTGTGGGTCCTCCCAATATTTTACTTTAAAAGGATGTATCTTGGCCTTCACATTCCTTTATAAAAGCCTACCTCCCTCTACCATGTTTACAGCCAACTTAAAACTAAATGTACTTCCACTCCTTTAGAGCATTTTCAGATGAAGAAAAAAGAGAGAGGAACATGGAGTGTCATTAAATCCTCTGCTAGTTTACATGCAGGATTGCTAAAGAGAGGTTGATTGCTCTTGTACTTCAGTTGAGTGTGCACCACAAAATGGGCACCTTCATATGCACTAGCCTTGTGGGGTTCTCATTCTCCTAGGCAGGCATTCGTACCTACTGCATGCTACAAAAGAGAGAGAGAGAGAGAGAGAGAGAGAGAGAGAGAGAGAGAGAGAGAAGAAAGAAAGAAAGAAAGAAAGAAAGAAAGAAAGAAAGAGAAGAGAAGAGAAGAGAAGAGAAAGAAAGACAAGAAAAAAGGAAGAAAAGAAGAGCAATAAAAAATCCTACATATGTATCATTTACCTCACCAGTTTCCTCTGAAATGACCAGTGGCCCAACCATGTCTTTCTGGGAAGCTACTGAGCAGGGCTGCTAGCTCCCATCTGCCTTGGCCTTTGCCCTAGTTCCCTGAGCCAGTGCCACAACCTTCCTGTTTCACACACTTAGCATCTGAGGCATTTACCAAGGACAGACAGAGGAGCTGCATATGAAAATAATTTCTTTTGTGGAAAGCTATCTCCTTTTTTTAACTTCATTTTTGCTTTCTGTTCTGCCTATAAAATCCTCACATTAAAATTGACTTTCTACCTGCTATTTATCGTAGGCTAGATACTTCAACAGATGACAGCAGCAAGGCATATTTCATCCCCAGTTGTAACCCAGCATATGTATGCCCAGTTATGAGAGCATCCTGTTATGAGAGCATCTTGAAAGGCAGAGTTGAAAAAAATGGGCAAACCTTGTAGGTTCATGAAGGAAACTGAATTCTAATCCAGACTCTACTGCGAGTAACAAGAAACTTGTTCTTATCTTCAAAAAGGTTGTAATATTATGTGCTTTCCCTCTGGTGAATTTAAAACTATTTATAAGTTACAAAAATAATTTGTAATGCTTTAACATGCTGATTTCTGGAGGGGATGCATTTTAACCTACAGGGACTACTTGGAACTAATTTAAATCCAGGAAAGAGATAATCAAATATAGAAGTTGGATAGGTTTTATGCTTTCCCATCAATGATACTTGTTGATTAATTCAGTAGAATTAAATAATATCAGACGTACCTCTAAAAGCCTCAATTTGCATTCTTAATTACAAACAATTTAGAGAGACTGATGGTATAGTGTTGGAAAGCATTGATTTAGGAGGGTGAAACCTCAGAGACTAAGATTGTGTTTTACCACTTACTTCCCGGGGTATGTTAGTTGGGCGATGTCCCAGTCAAATAGTTTAAATTTCCTATTGCTTTTTGTATTATATAGTTGGGTAAAATAGTAACCTTTTGGTCAGGATTGTTGTGAAAATTCAATACATCAGCACAAAAAATGCATCCAGTGTAAGTCATTGTGTGTCTTCAGAGGGATTCATTTCCCACCCTGTTCATCTTTACATGCTCTGCAGAAAAGAAAGAGACTAAGGCCAGGGATCTGCAGAATATGGCTTCATGTCAGAACTCAAATTTGGAGGTTCTCTGAGCTATCAGAGTATAAACAGACTTACTTATTTCTTGCTAAATAATCCCTCCCAACTCCTCCCTCCTGTTTTAAAGATATGAATGATTTTACTGCATAAAACAGGAAGATGTTTTTATTTTATAATCTTCATGGTCCTAAAACTGTCAAAATTTAGTAGTCACTGATGAAAATAGTAAGTACCTCTTGAGGTTCCTTAAATATTTTCTATGAGAAATCATTTACCTCCTTTATTATGAGCATGAGCAGCACAGTCACCTGAGAGGTATAGTTTAGGTTATGCAATTCCTTAGGGTTTATCTCCTCAGCTGTTCTATCTGGTGCCTTACTCATTCTCATAGCATTGAATTATGCACGAATTTTGAACAGTTTGAAAATAAGCAAAATAAATGATAATACCTTGAAGCATTTTTTAACAAATTATAATTGTATGAAATTAATTAGTTAACCATTGTTGAACAATGTTCATGGAAGTAAATTTTCAAAATGCAAATATGAGAGCCAGGTTTGGTAGTGTATGCCTGTAATCCCAGCACTCTGAAGGCTGAAGCAGGAAGATCTTGGGGAGTTCAAGGTCAGTCTGGGCTACATAGTGAGTTCAAAGCTAGCCTGAACTACATATGAGACCCTGTCTCAAAATAAATAAATAAATAAATAAATAAATAAATTCATTCCAAATATTCCTCCAAATCTTGCAACAGTGAACCCTTTCAAAATATAAAGATGAATTGTGCGCATAGATATTTAACTAATAATAAGATCATACCATCTATACTTCTTGAACTTTTATTCATTTAGCTTTACATTTTAATCCATCTGAAAATATACATTTTTATCATTTTCTTGAATGGTTGAATAGTATTTTTTAGGCGTGCACCATGAATTATTTGATCTTTTGTTGATAGTTCTTTCATAGCTTCTCAAATTTTGTAATTTAACTGTGCTATAATGAACACATATTTTCACAGGATAATTACGTGAAAGACGACTATAAGTCAAAGATAAATGCACCTAAATCCTCCTCTATGTGTTTCTAAATTTACCTTCAGGATATAAACATATCATGTACCAATGAACGATCCCATCAGCAATGTAAAAGTGTCACTTAAAGAATTCAAACATGATAAGGTTAAAGTCTAGTGATTTTGAATTCCTTGTAATCTAGTAGTGGTGAGGTTTTCATTTTTTCTTGTATTCATGTCTTAGTAAAATGATTTGTGAAATCAAATTTTTAAAAACCACTGTTTCATAACAGTTATTTTCTATTTCTTTTTCCACACTTCCAGGTTAATTTATCTGGTTTTTTTCCCTCTCTCTGTTTCTTTCCCCCCAGGATGGAAGTATGATGTGATGGATGTAATTATGGGACACTGTGTGGGGACACGGCCTCCTTCTTCTTGCCTCATCCTCCTGCTTCTCAAGCTGTTGGCCACTATCTCCGAGGGGCTGCCAGGGACAGGGCCCCTGGGCTTTCACTTCACCCATTCCATTTACAATGCTACAGTCTATGAGAATTCTGCAGCAAGGACCTACGTCAACAGCCAGAGTAGAATGGGCATCACCTTAATAGATCTGTCCTGGGATATCAAATACAGAATCGTGTCCGGAGATGAGGAAGGCTTTTTCAAAGCAGAGGAAGTCATCATTGCAGATTTCTGTTTTCTCAGAATAAGAACTAAGGGTGGAAATTCTGCCATTTTGAATAGGGAAATTCAGGACAATTATTTATTGATAGTAAAAGGTTCTGTCAGAGGAGAAGATTTGGAAGCATGGACCAAAGTGAATATCCAGGTTTTAGATATGAATGACCTGAGGCCTCTGTTTTCACCCACAACGTATTCTGTGACAATAGCAGAAAGCACACCTCTAAGGACTAGTGTTGCTCAGGTGACAGCAACTGATGCTGATATTGGTTCTAATGGAGAATTCTATTATTACTTTAAAAACAAAGTTGATCTCTTTTCTGTTCACCCCACCAGTGGCGTCATCTCTTTAAGTGGACGATTAAATTATGATGAAAAGAACAGGTATGATTTGGAAATTTTAGCTGTGGACCGAGGAATGAAACTCTATGGCAACAACGGAGTGAGCAGTACTGCAAAGCTTTATGTTCACATTGAACGTAGAAATGAACATGCCCCAACGATTCAGGCAGTCACTCATGTTCCTTTTGCACTGGACAAAGAGCCGACATATGCAGTGGTGACAGTTGATGACCTAGATGAGGGGGCCAATGGAGAGATTGATTCTGTTTCCATTGTGGCTGGAGATCCTTTAGATCAGTTCTTTCTGGCTAAGGAAGGGAAGTGGATGAATGAATACAAGATCAAGGAGAGGAAACAAGTTGACTGGGAAAGCTTTTCCTATGGCTACAACCTCACTCTTCAAGCAAAAGACAAAGGGTCACCTCAAAAGTTTTCAGCACTAAAGATAGTCCACATTGCCAACCCTAAAAGAAACAGTGTCCCAGTTCAATTTGAAAAAGAAGTGTATGATGTTAATATAAGTGAGTTTTCCCCTCCTGGTGTTGTGGTTGCTATAGTAAAATTAAGTCCTGAACCTCCGGATGTGGAATACAAGTTATCTCCTGGTGAAGATGCAGAGTACTTCAGAATCAATCCTCGGACAGGTTTGATTGTCACAGCACAGCCACTGAATACCATTAAAAAGGAAGTGTACAAACTGGAGGTGACAAATAAGGAAGGTGATATAAAAGCACAAGTTATCATTGGCATAGAAGATGCAAATGACCACACCCCAGAATTCCAGCAAGGCCTGTATGACATTTTTGTGAATGAAAGTATTCCAGTAGGAACAAGCATTCTGGCAGTTTCAGCTTCTGATAAGGATAAAGGAGAAAATGGGTACATCACTTACAGTATTGCCAGCTTGAATTTATTACCATTTGCCATTAACCAGTTTACAGGTGTAATTAGCACAACCGAAGAATTAGATTTTGAGTCCTCTCCAGAAACTTACAGATTTATCGTCAGAGCCTCTGACTGGGGTTCACCATACCGCCACGAAAGTGAGGTAAACGTGACCATTCGAATAGGAAATGTCAATGACAACAGCCCTCTCTTTGAAAAAGTAGCTTGCCAGGGAGTTATTTCATATGATTTTCCAGTTGGTGGTCACATCACAGCTGTGTCAGCAATTGATATTGATGAGCTTGAACTTGTAAAGTACAAGATCATTTCTGGAAATGAACTTGGTTTCTTTTATTTAAACCCAGACTCTGGCGTTTTACAGCTTAAAAAGTCACTGATGAATCCAGGCATTAAAAATGGTAATTTTGCCCTGAGAATTACAGCAACCGATGGGGAAAATTTTGCAGACCCCATGGCTATTAACATTTCAGTCCTCCATGGGAAAGTGTCTTCAAAGAGCTTCAGTTGCAGAGAAACTCGTGTGGCTCAAAAACTGGCAGAAAAACTACTCATGAAGGCAAAAGCAAATGGAAAACTGAATCTGGAAGATGGGTTTCTTGACTTTTATTCAGTTAATAGGCAAGGACCACATTTTGACAAGTCTTTTCCTTCTGATATGGCTGTAAAGGAGAATCTGCCAGTTGGTGCTAACATCTTGAAGATTAAAGCCTATGATGCTGACTCTGGATTTAATGGAAAGGTGCTATTTACAATATCTGATGGAAATACCGACAGCTGCTTTAATATTGATATGGAGACTGGGCAACTTAAAGTACTTATGCCCATGGATCGAGAGCACACAGACCTCTATCTCCTTAATATCACCATCTATGACTTGGGTAATCCACAGAAATCTTCATGGAGATTGCTAACCATCAATATAGAGGATGCTAATGATAATAGCCCCATTTTTCTTCAAGATAGTTACGCTGTTAACATTCTTGAAAGTTCAAGTATTGGCACTGAGATTATTCAAGTGGAAGCCAGAGACAAAGACCTGGGTTCCAATGGTGAAGTGACTTACTCAGTCTTGACAGATACACAAGAGTTTGCCATCAATAGCTCAACTGGAGTCATTTATGTAGCAGACCAATTGGACCGAGAATCCAAAGCAAACTATTCCCTGAAAATAGAAGCCAGAGACAAGGCAGAAAATGGTCAGCAGCTGTTTTCAGTTGTCACCCTTAAAGTTTTTCTGGATGATGTAAACGACTGCTCTCCAGCTTTCATTCCGAGTAGCTATAGTGTGAAGGTTCTTGAAGATCTCCCTGTTGGCACTGTCATTGCTTGGTTGGAAACTCATGATCCAGACCTTGGACTGGGGGGTCAAGTGCGTTATTCTTTGGTAAATGACTACAATGGGAGATTTGAAATAGACAAAGCAAGTGGTGCCATCCGCTTGAGCAAAGAGCTTGACTATGAAAAGCAACAGTTTTATAATCTCACAGTTCGGGCCAAAGACAAAGGACGGCCTGTCTCTTTGTCATCTGTTTCCTTTGTTGAGGTGGAAGTTGTGGATGTCAATGAAAACCTTCATACCCCCTACTTTCCAGACTTTGCTGTTGTTGGATCTGTAAAAGAAAACTCACGTATTGGAACAAGTGTGCTGCAGGTAACGGCCCAAGATGAAGACTCTGGGAGGGATGGAGAAATCCAATACTCCATCAGGGATGGCAGCGGACTTGGAAGGTTCAATATAGATGATGAGAGTGGTAAGTTTAATATTTTGTTGCAGACATGATTGTTTCACCTCTCTGAAGTCATCGACCTTGGAAAAATAAAGGCATATTGGGGTGCTCAAATAGAATGACAAATGAGCTTGCCTTTGCCAAGTTGATAATAAGTTAAAGCTTTGTTGGAAAATGTGTTGGTTTGAAAAAAGTTCTGTTTGTATGGTGATAGCCATTGTTTCCAGTTTGAGTCCCAGTTCTGTTTTGTTTTGTTTTGTTTTGTTTTGTTTGGTTTTGTTTTCTCTTCGTTTTTCTCTTGCTCAGCACTATTGGTTCCAGGTTATCTTTTGATAAGCGTAAGTAATTGTCATCTCTGTTGATTGTACTTCTGACCCTCACTAAATGAATGGCCCTGATAAAGTAAATTACATTTGAACTGGCTTTAAATTAGAAGTGTGAAATGGATTTTCAAATGGATCTTATATAGAAATCTTTCCCTTTACAGCAAGGCTTTGCTGAAATCCTATTGCATCAGTTCCTTGGTCTTTCATGTTTAATAAGTACATCTGGCCCTTGAACAATGGGCATTTGCACTGTGCGTGTTCCAACACTACCTGAATATGTGCTTCTATAAGTGATTTCATAATAGAAAACAAGAGTTGTATTGTGATTTTTATTTATGAAACATATTTATTTGTAAGAATTTTGTGTAGAACTTTTAAAACATGAGGCAAAGTTGTTCAGATATTTTTAGTGTACATTTTCTAGTCTGAAAAGATTGTAGACATCTTAAGGGAGGAACTTTGTCTTCTCTGTTTTGTGGTGCTATCAATGGTAGCCCAATATGGTTTTTAGGACAAATTGGAATGTATTATTTTCTGTAACACTTATAGAATGTTTTCCGCTATTTTGGTCAGTTTGGATTTCTATTAAAAAAAATAATAATAACACCATAGTCTGTGTGCTTTGGAACTCTGAAACCACAGGCATGGTCAAGCTGAAGGTGTTCTTTTAGGTTTGCAGACTGAAAACTTCCAACTTCTTCCCATGTCCTTTCATGGGTGGGGATGGGGATAGGAAAGCTTCAGCATCTGATTTTTGAGGGACACAAATATTGAGTCTTTTATAGTCCTAGTGATAATGATGATTATTAGGATAGACAGTGAGTTGGTATCATTATAGAGACACTAAATATTCCTAACATCAGAAAAATAATTTTTAAAACTGCTTTAAATTTTACATTAGTTAGATTTCCAGTCAGTGAGACATAATACCCAAAACCCACAATTTAAATGGTAAAAGATTTAATTTAGCTCATGGTTTGGGGAGATTCAGTACATTGCTGGTATATTCCAAAGTAGGGACAATAGGGTGAGAGGGCACAGCAGAGCAAAAGTGCTTAGTTCACGGCAGTTTGGAAGCAGAGCAGTGATGAGGGACTAGGTATTGTACTCAAAGTCGTGACTGTACAACCAACACAGACACACAAAAAATATGCTACACCAATTCCCTGGGCAGCACCAAGCAATCAAGTTGACACAATCAAACTTAACCTTCATATCACACCCCTTGCCAACCTCATATCTAAACAAATATCCTTTTACCATACTCATTCCCCAATAAACACAAGGTCATATTTCCACTTAACACAATATAACTATCATGCATGCAACTGAAAATGAAATATCCCTTCCTCAAAGCATCAACAGTTCCAACATCTTCCAAATGTCCAAGGCCATCTCTTCTGAAACTCTAGGAAAATGCTTAGCTTTGAACCTTTGAAAAAATGAAAAACAAATCATATAATCCCAGGTTACAATGCCATAGGCTAAAGATTCTTATTCCAAAGAGAGGAATAGCACTACAGACAAGAAATGGGCCAAACCAAGGCCAAAACTCAGAAAGAACATTAAGTAGTGTCTTAGTTACTTTTTTCTCATTGCTGAGGCAAAATGCCTTACTCCCAAAGTTAGGAAAGGAAAGATTTATTTCTTATAGTTGTTGGAGGTTTCAGTCCATCCTCAGTTGGCTCCAGTGCAGTGTGGTGTGGCAGGGCCGCCATTTATGGCAGCCACAAACACAAAGTGTGAACTGGCAAGAGAGGACATGCCTTCTTCCCATCCTAACACTGTATGTTGGCTCCACCCCTGGGTGGGTACAGCACTCACATCACCAATCCCAGCACTAGACAACAAACCAATCATGAATGCTAGACTTAGCCGCATCCATGCCATGGATACATGAGACTTGGTAGGGTCATAAGAATATAAACCATAACAGTCCTGTAGCTCCATATCTGGCATCTAGGGCATAAGGAGGTAAAATGTGACTTACAAATAGTATGAACAGCCTTATTCCTATGGCCTTGCTAGTTGCAACCCACTTGACCTCTGTCTTATGCTCTTATGCTGATTGCACCCTCAGCCTTCAGTTTTACTTGACAGAAATTCCAGATTGCTGGCACCTTCTGTTTCCTTGGGTGTTCATTGCACCTTTGACATTTACCCATAACTTCACACATTGCTTTCTCAGGGACTTCTTGCCTGACTTTCCAGGTCATTTTTTGAATTCTAGGTGGAAGTCTCTTTGAAGCCACAACTGTTCTGTTCTGCATTCATAAACAACCAGCAATGCAAAGAAAAATTTGAAGGCTGCTATCAGCAAGAACGGTATCCTGGACCCCTTGGACACAGCTACAGCAGTCTCAGAGTCTCTGGATGGCTAAGAAAGAGTAAAATAAATCCCAGGAAACCAATTTCCTAGGAGGCCCTTCTTAAGCATGCATCCCGGGGATTCATCTCAAATGAAAAGTTTAATTTTGCAGTCTCCAGACTATTGTGGATAGGGTCTTGCTAATTCCTGAGATGCCCTTGAGATAAGTTTTCATCTTGTCCCTGTCCAAAGTACTTGGTCTCTTTTTAATCATGCTAATCAGTTTAGCAGCCACATCTCCTTTATCCCCAACCTTATATGTGGGTACAAAATTTAAGCTTTTCTAAATCTCAGAGTTGCCCGAATCTCATTATAAATGTGACTAAAATCAGCCAATAAAACCAATGCTGCAGCCTGAATGTTGGGCTCTCTTGAAATTTCCTCCATTAGATTAGTCTGTTCCTCTTAATCTCAGTTTTCTGCAGTCTCAAGTCATAAAACTTTAAGCCAGTGTGTACCACACATGACCTCTATATCAATGCCAATTGAGTCCTTGTTTACAAATGAAACCTCTTGGTCCTTTTACTGCCCACATTCCTATCAGCATTCTGTTTTTCCAAGTTTTGACCAGAATCACCCATTCAGTTCTGCTTCCTGCATTCTGGGAAGCCTACATATTCAATCCTTCCCAAACTCTTCCAGCAAACTAGTTTTAAATGTTTCTAAACCACATGAACAGGTACAGCCACAGCAATAGTATCATTCAAGTTTAGCAAATATTTACTGTAAAATCAATTGTTCATCTCAAATTTAAGCTACAGTTTTAATTTACATGGATTTTAATGACCAATGTAAGTTGTAAAATGTGTTTGTAGCCATAAGGAAAGAAAAGTTGAATGTCATGAAAATTCAGTTTTGATTTTGGTATATGCTACAGTGTATTATTATTTCCTATACATTGATTAGAATGTTTTTACCTTTGAATTGCAAATCAAGAACAGAAAGGGATTAAACTTTATTGAATATTTACTCTACACTAAAACATTACTTCTATTGATAGTAACTAACTTGACACTCCATGGAGGGTTTTATAGTCATGACTTATTTAACTCTCTCAACAGCACAATGAGGTAGAAATAATAATTATCAACTCATGAATTGAGTTAAATTGGAGCCTAGTTTGAAACCTGACTCCAAGTAAATGCAGTATTCTGTGCTACCTGCCTTCAGAAAAGTATTGGTTTCCTTATATTTTCTCAAATACACTTAAATTTTTGTTACCTAAAATCTGGAAAGCAATGAAGTATTTAAAAAAATTTCTAAATTCTTATAACCCTAGACTCATTGGCGATAGTGATCATTGGTCACCTTCTCTATTTTCTTTGGCCATGCTTAGCTTTGTAACTCAGGCACACATTGAATAGGCAGATCAATAGGAAGGTGTTGAGCTGAGTCATTTCCCACTGCTACCTAGAGCATTTCATCAAACTACATTGAATCTTTTTATCAGAAAATTGTATATTGGATTGCTTTATGTAGTGAAGAGGAGGAACAATTATTGAAAGTAGTAGATTTTCTTCATATATACCTTATTACATGGCTTTTGCTTCGGATATTTTAGAACATGTTCATATATTTTCATCTGGTGATATAGCTGACTTTATAATTTTAACTCTAAGTGTTTGTACCCTTTGTCTCTGTCAGAGAAAGCAACTCAATTGCCTGCATTTGTTTCACTCTATTCTGGATTTTACATAGAGAATAAATTTTGTTATGATGTAACTTACATTTTTACATTACTTCCTGATGTAAATGATGTAACTTACATTTTTGCACTACTTCCTGATGTGAAAAACTCTTCCCTATAAATATTAACTCCTTTAAGTTAAAAAGTAGCTGTATGAATTGGGTATACATATGCATTAAAGGCTATAAGCTGGGTATAGAACCTTCATCTCCTTGAGTTTCTGGCCTATTTTTCCAGGACAATTTTTTCAAAAATTTTAAAGCTATTTTAGCAATTTCCTTTCTCCTTTATCATTTCACTTACTTGATTTGCTCAGAAAATGAAAGTAGATTTTTCTCTATATTATAGGAAAAGAGATTTGGACTTGTTTCTGGGTTTTTTAAATGAAGATTAATTAAAATTTCCATATAATAATATTCTTAATCATCATCCTTCCTTCTCTCTCCCTACTTTCCTTCCCTCTCCCCACTTGTAGATTTTGTCATCTAAACCCAAGAAGCAGATGATTAATGACTGTCTGAACTTGTGCCAGGGTATGGTAAGAAGTTTGGCAGTGTATGCCTCACAAAAGAAGTAATCACCATGGTGATGTTAGTTTCACAGGACAGTTGAATTACCCA
Source organism: Dasyprocta punctata (assembly GCA_004363535.1). Classification (NCBI taxonomy): domain Eukaryota; kingdom Metazoa; phylum Chordata; class Mammalia; order Rodentia; family Dasyproctidae; genus Dasyprocta; species Dasyprocta punctata. The sequence continues at coordinate 49,369 of RJWM01003487.1, read as the reverse complement.
TCAGCTGTTTGACACAAAGTTATAAAAATCATAGTTTGTGCTGCTGGCAGAATAAATGGTTACTTAGCCAGGCAGTCCAGTCACAGTTTCAGACTGTGGTCTTCACTTGACCTGTGGGCGTATAATGGCTTCAGCTAGTTTGAATTTGTCTTTTAAAACTTTTAGGTCAATTGTCACAGGTTACTCAATGATTTGCACTGATTACTAGTTCTCTAAGGTGCACATGAATCACCTAAATAATCTCTTACCAATGCATATTCCCAGGCCAAGTTCCCAAAAATTCTGATTAGTAGTTTGGGTTGGGGGAGCTCAGGAATCTTCATCTCAAAACTCTTAACGTTCTTCTATATGTACTACCCTAAATTTATTTGAGTTCCTGAGAGAGTGGCTACCAGATTATGTATTTTCTATATAGTACTTTTACTTATTTTATGAAAGGCAGATAAATTAGCTCATGTCTTAAATACATTTCTGCTCCAATCAAATTTTACAACCTAAATAACTCATTTATTATTCATCAACAGTGAACTTTTTCTCACTGACTTTCTGATGGATCCAAAATCTAATTCTGTGCTTCAATAATCATGATGCTTCTGTTTTGTGAAAGTGCATATGCTGGGATTAGTTGATGCATTTAGCCATTTGCATGTTTTTTACTTTCTTGGAGTTCAGTGACTAAAACTATACCTTTGAAATTGTTTATCATGCACAGACATTTAATAACTATTCAATAATGTTCACAGTAAATGGATTACCTGGGACCCTCCAACTACAGTGAATTTAATCACAATTTAAATCACCAGTTTGTAAGAAGCAATTTGATAAATTTTTTTCCTCACAAACAATACATTCTTATTCTTGGCCACAGCAGGGATTCATATTCTTGACTGCTCAAAGATATCACAAGATTTTATAAAGAGCACACTGTATATTTTAAACTGTTATTTTCTATTAGATTTTCTAAGCTCCAAATGAGCAAGTACTTCACCATTTTATTTAATTAAGGTTAATTAGAGAAATAATTACATGAACAATTCCAGTTTGAGGGGGTTTTTTTTGTTTGTTTGTTTTGGTTTTTTTTTGTTTTGTTTTGTTTTTTTTTTGTCTTTTTGAAACAGAGTCTTGCTATGTAACCCAGGCTGGCCTTGAACTCGCAGCAATCCTCTTGCCTCAGCTTCCCAAGATAATTTGATACTTTAGTCATAGACAATTGGGTAGATATTGTGTCATTCATTATTTTTAAGTCTGTTATTTTTCAAGGATCTGTTATATGCCACACACTGTGCTAGGTCCCTCTGAAGTACTATTTCTAATTGTCACAGTAATCCAACAAGTAGACTATACTGTGGTTTGCCTAACCAGGGTCATTCATTTGATAGTTGTCAGTTCTGAAACTTGAATTCTAGTGAAAAAGACTCCAAATCTTACGTTATTCCCAGTTTTCCACGTTAGCATGCCATCATAACCTTATTAAGCTCTTGTATTTAGTTATATGTTTATATTATTGATTCATAACATTCACAAAGTTTCTCGCCTTACCAAATCAAACCTTCATGGTGGGAACAGCTGATGTGGTACTGTTGCAGGCTGTGGATCAAACTATGGTCTTGTTCACATATCTTCTGATCCCACAATGTGAGATTTTCAGTGTGAAAGGAAAAGCAAAAGAGGGCTCATAAAGACTTACTTTGCCTCTTAAAACCTCCGTTCAAAACTGGGTTGTATTTCAATAGCCAGAGCAGGTCATGATGCCAAGTTCAACACTTACATAGGGCATAGGAGAATATACCCTGCTATAGTCTAAATGTTGCTCCTCCCACCCCAGAATTCATACATTAGAACCAAAAATCTAATATAAAAATATTTAGAGGTGATGTGTTTGGAAGTGATTAAAATCATGAGAGTCCCATGATCATAAACACAATTAGTAGTCTTGCAGAAGTGGTTCCAGTGAGCTCTCTTGCCCTTCTGGCACATGAGGATAGCCCAAAGTTACTGTCTATGAGGAATGGAGTTTCACCAGACACTGAATCTATTGGAACCTTAATCTTGGATTTAATAGCCTTCAAAACTGTCAGCAATAAATTTCTATTGTTTATAAATTATGTACTTAAAGGTTTTTTTGGGTTTTTCTTGTTTTTTGGGGGTTTTTTTTTGCAGCATCCTGAATGAACTGAGACGGTCTTCTAACAGGGCTGTGAGAGGAAGAGAAATGAATAATTACTGATTAATAATACTGCCTGGCAAAGCATATGACCACTCTTCCCATCATTTTCATTATGTAATATTAATTGAATATTACCTATGTTGTAGGGACTGGGACAGGACCTAGTGCACAAAGAGAGGTAGCTAAGACGTAGATTTTCCATAGTAGGAAGTTTTCCAGTTTGAGAGGTCAGAATGCAGCTGCAGGTGATAATGCTGGTGGCGGTAACAAAAAGTGATGACATTTACTGAGTACTGTTTGTTTTTTGTGACAAGTTCTTTGCAAAATGATTTATACAGATGGTTTTATTCAGTCATACCAAGAGACAGAAACAGTCATTTCCTTATTTTTACACATCTGGTGTTATGAGAGGAATAACTCATGCACAAGGCATATACATTTACACTGATCTTCCTTTGTCTTGATGCTCTGGCACACATCTCTCTAATTTATCTGAGCATATAATTCTCTGTGTTCTAATTGTTTTAATAGAATCCATAGAGGCTTAGGAGACTTAATGTACACTTTCATTCAACAGACACCCAAATGTACACTTTCATTCTCAGACACATTAGTTACTCTAAAACTGATTACTATTTTGAGGATATAGATTGTTTCAAAAAATAGATGTAACTTAGTTTATAATTGTGTTCAGTGGTCCTCTAGTGCTCTCTAGATACATTTCAGATCCGCCCACCCCTTTTCATTTCTGCTCTATGTCCAAAAGGCTGAATTTCTCAGCCAGTGCACTCTTTTGCTTTCTGATATCAATAGGAATTTAGGGAGAAGGAAATTTAAGCCAGGGTCTTTGTCCCTTTGACTCTTTCCACACTAGTGACTGTCAGCTGGATGCATCCCTAGACTGAGGGATGGTAATCATTCCCTACTGCTGTTACAGAAAAGTCAGTCTTACGGACACACGAGTGGCATTCAGAGAAGAGGAGGGAATCAACCTTTGTTAAGCTGTCTGACCCAGAGGAGTGAAGCGCTCCAAATTCTGAGCCCCAAACTTGGGGTGAGTAGGGTTTTTATACCTTTGTTTCAGTAGGATGGGGGAGCAGGAGCAAGTTGAGTGGAATTTTGCAGAAGTAGCAGCTACTTTTATAGAAGGAGAAGTTTAGCAGGAATTGTTATCTTTAATGTTAGAGGGTGGGTCTTTGGCACAGTGGGTACCGAGGCTGTTGCAACCTTGTGATTCAAAGATAGAACAAACCAAAGTTGTTGGACCACTGTGGTTACAAAGTAGGACAGAGTAAGAACAAAACATTATCTGTCCTTCCTGGCTCAGGGTGGAGCCTTTGGAGAGAGGAAAGGGTCCCAAGGTAGTCTCTTTTTCTCACTATTACTATTACTAGCCCTGGAATACTTTATCTTTTTTTAATCTTTCCCTAAACTTTGTAAATGTTCTATTTATTAAATGATCCTCAATCTTCAGTTTGAGTGTGCCATCTGTTTTCTGCCTGGATGTAGACTGATAAAATATTTCTCTTCTGTACATAGTTCTTAAACAGATTTTTAAGTTTAAATGTATTTTGAGGGCTGATGTTTTCCATTTATTCCTATTAACTCCAATTTCTATAATGACTTCTCTGTGACTCTCTGGATAAGCAATAGAGGGGCAATAATTATCTATTGTTTTCATTTTACGAGGTGTGAAAGTGAAACTAGAGGTCTTCATCTAAATTATGCTTCCCCATCTAACTTGTGCTTTCCATGTCTTGTCTAGCATAAAGAGACAAGTTTGGTTTGCTATGGACCTTCTCACACCAAGTACAGGAAAACAGAGATGGCTGGAGGTTGGGGTACAAGGATCTTTCAAACTTTCAAACATTGTGATGATGTGCTTTGATCTTATACATGGAGGATTTGTTTTAGTTTCTGGCTAAAGAAAGTAAAAAACATACAACTTAGTACTTTCATATGGCTACCTCAGCTGAAGTACTATTTACTAGCTGCCAGTGCTAAGTCTAATGTCATTTGTGTTCTGTCTCTGATTGCCAGATAGGCAAGCACAGGTGCAGGAAAACTAAGAAAGGGGAAAGCTGTATTCATAGAATAGCTGAGGAATTTTTGTCCTCATGGGAACCATTACTCCCAGCCCAGATATTTATAGAAGTGGCTAATCCCCATAGTAGAATGTCTCTTGTATGCTGTAATATATACTTCTTTTTTCTTCTATGTAGAGGCATCAGAAATCATCTACATTTTATGCATGACTGTCAATTTTTTTTTTTTTTTACTTTCTATGTCTAGCTTTTTGCAAACTTTTCTGGTAATTCCTCTTTAAGGAGTTGACAAATAAGACAGATGTTATTTGGTGGTTTTCATGTAATTCGTGATGAATCCAGACTAACTGGTATCCTTTGTCTGCATTCATTTTTTAAAAAAAATATATATATATATATATAATTTACCACCATCATCTAACCAAAAGAGTCTTATTGATTCTTGGACCAGACTTGCCCTTAAATTTTTCTCCTAGGGAAAATGCAAGAAAAGGAGAGGAATAGTTATAATCAAGTGAAAGTAGAAACTTTACTTGACTCTAGACTTTGTGAACTTAATTATTTGAGAGAAAAATATAATGTTTCCCAGAGGAGCCCTGAGTGCTCTACAACATTCTGATGACCTTGAAAGTACCCATAAAGCCAGGTGGAGAGAAGATTAGAAGCTTCTGGAAAATAATAAGCAACATGTTTTTATTACTCTTTTCAGCAGGTGCCTTCTTGTTGACCTTTTTTGAACTATTAGCTGAAGGCAATTCAGGCATTAATAGAGAACTGTTGGTTCAGATCTGTAATTATGTCTGCATTGTGTATCAGTCTTAAGCTGCTATTGTCACTTTATACACAGTAAATGATAAAAATAATGACGACCAAAAAAAGAAAAATAATGGTGACTATAAAGAAATAAACCAAATGGATAGTAAGCCAACAGCATGCAAACTTGTGCGGTCTTTCCTCTGTAAGTATTCCTTTTATATTTAATAAGAGACATTTGTAGTGGTGCACTGGCCCTTCAGGTCAGGGTCCTTACTTCTCCAGTGCCAAATGATACTCCGTTATTTTTACTTCTTCAAATAAAAGGGTAAAATTTTGCAAACATAATAAGCCAAGGCAAAAAAAATCTACAAAATGATTCTCTCATATATTAGTATGAAAAATTTATTGCCTTCTCTGACTTTATATAGCTTGCATCTCATTTCAGTCTTGTAAATAGGGTGGTTTTTTGCAGGTAGTTTTATGTGCACATTGAAGGATATTTTCATTTATTATTACAGTTGGGAAAAGTATAATCTAATAAATATGTATATGATGCCCCTATATTCACAATGTTTCATTGAAAATAAAATAAAATGAAAATGAAAACAGGCAGTAATCTGTATTTTAGCTTGCCAGATTTTATGAAAGCATGTCTTATCAATATATAGAATCTACAAAGTGTTGTGTGTAGGATTCAATTCAATTTGTATTAAATTCTGGACACTGGTGTAAGAGTTACTGAATATAATAGGACTCTCCAAATTTTCCCATTGGACATTGTAGGGCTTAGTGGCTCCTTTGGGCCACTCTTTATGATTAAATTCACAGATTTTCATTTGCATAGCATAGTTGGTATTTTAAAAAGCATTACATTAGTGAGAACAATTAACATATTGAATAGGAAATGTCAAATGATATAATGAATGTGAAATGTCTTCACACAAAAAGTGGATAAAATTAAGAAAACTAAGATAAAAATTGTAGATATAGATTAAAAGATGCTGTTATAAAGGCATAAGGACTTTGTGATTTACCCCAAGAACTAGTTTAAACCATTTTCCAGGTTCTTTCTTCATTTCTTTCCACAAAATTCTGCTTCTCATTCCTCCCTCCTCCCATCACTTCTTTCTTTTCATTAGCCTTCATTCTTTTCCTCTTTCCCTCTCACATTCACAGCTGAATTTCTTGGTGTGAGGCTTTGCACTGAAAAAAATGAGTAGATGTTTAAGTCAAGGAATGGTGGTAGAGAAAGAAAGCATGTAATTGCTATGCATGGGATGCATGGGATACATAAGTGGCACAATATAAACAAGCATATCCTACTAGTCATTCATCATGTTGAATGTAGCCTTAGCATCACCCTTTGGCACTCAGGGACAGTTTTCATAAATTCTAATTCTAGGCGAGGCAACTTGAAAGATAACTGGTGCATTAAAGTGATTTTATCTACATATATATGTAAGGTTTAATTATGAAGGAATGTCTAATCCCAAAAAGGAATCCAGCTTTGGCAGGAATTGTGACCCACAACTGGGTGACTGAGAAAAAAGAATAAGAATTTATAAAAACAAAATTAATGTAATGCTTAGAAAAAATAAATAAATTACAGTAACGCATTTAAAAGTCAATAAATACCGCAGATATCAAAACTCAAAAAGAATTTCATGGACTAAATACCTGTGAAACACCTTTTTCTTTCATTTTTGGTTACATTTTTAGTTTGTCTGTTCTCCCTGGTATAACAATTTTATAATCATTGCTATATAAAATATAGAAAGATATTTTCCACCCTCCAGTGCAGTTGGTTGAATTTTTGGTTTTAGCTGAGAATTAAAAGTCTTTCTCTTGAATCACAATTTAATCATGATCTCACTAAATGTAAACTAAATGTATTGGTAACCAACTTATTAGTGGTAAAGCAATGTCAATTTTTCAACAGTAATATTAAATTTGAAAAATCTTCTATCAAGTTTCCTTTTCCTATGAGCCATTACAGATAATCTTACTGTTAATAATAATACTACAGATCTGGCCTTCTCTCTCTCCCTCTCTCTCTCTCTGTCTCTGTCTCTGTCTGTCTCTGTCTCTCTCCATCTCTCTCTCTCTTTTTTGTAATTTATATTTTTGTGAATCTGATCAGCTAAGTAAAAAAGCCATGGTGTGCTTAAAATGTGTATATTGAATATAAAAACAAAATACTTCTTTTTTGACTCTATAGATAAGAACCAAATCTCCTAATTTTAAATTTATATGTTTAATGATATGCAAATTTTCATCAGACTAGCGTCAGACTCTGTGCATTTGAAAGGTAGTTTTCCCTCACCGTAGCCATAGTTCTAGTGCAGTGGACAGAATGAATGATTTTGGCAACAACTCATAAACCAGATAGTTAACAAGAATTTGTCCTTACGTGAAATAGTCATATAAATAATTTCACTAAATGCAAACTAAGTGTATCCTCAATTCTTTCTTAGAGAGATGCCCCAAAATGCCCACAGCCCTGTTACCTGATAGAATCCAAAGTATAATAGTAAAGAAATAGGAATGAAAAAATAAGAAAATTTTGAATTGTGGTAAAATGTTGTTTTTGTAATATTTATTTAAAACTTTTTTTTTTTTTTTTTTTTGCGGCACCAGGGATTGAACTCACAACCTCGCGCCTGCCAGGGCAGGCGCTTAAGGCACTGAGCCAAACTCCTGGCCCTAGTTTTTTGAGGCAGGGTCGCATGATGTAGCTCAGGCCAGCCTTGCGCTCGCGTTGTAGCCCATGCCTGCCTCGAACTCACAACGCTCCGCCTACCTCAGCCTCCCGAGTGCTGGGATTAAAGGCGTGCGCCACCACACCCGGCTCTGTATTTAAAACTTTGACCATGTGAACCATTATTAAGGTCTTCCTTGGGCTTTGGATGCTTTGGCTATCATAGCCTCATGTTAAATAACATCTGCCCAGTAATGTTAGTGAAAGAACATTTTAACAGCAAGTCTTCAAGGTCATTGGAGAACGCGACTGAAATGGGCTAGGCCATAAAGATTGTTCTGTTTTAAAAAACTGGTGCTCTTGACACTACATTGGGTCTACAGTAGTTGCCTGTTTTGTTACTGAGCCTAGAGACAAACTATGTAAAGAACATAAGATCCAGGTTGCGTGTGGGTGAGTTTTGCCCCCTGGTATCTCTGTGTATCGCAAGGAAGTGCTGTGGATATTCTGTAATCAAAGCAGCCCTTTCAGAGTAAGAAATCTGCAATTTGAAGTCTTGTAAAGCCTTGGATTCACTGACTTTTCAGAGCAGCTAGGTGATGAGAGATTTGCAATGTTTCTTGGACCCATTCTTCTTTATAACATCACTTTGGGAATTCACTAATAAGAATGCATCATCATCTAGGAAGGAAAGAATGGTTTTGAGACCTGAGCTAATAAATGTCCAAGATTCTTTCACAGAGATTCTTTATCCATGTCCTAAAATTTTAACTTTAGGTTTTTCTTTAAGTCATGATAGGTTTCTCTTTCAGATAGGTTTCATACTTTTCAGATTTTAATAATTTATTATGATTAATTTATTATCTAATAATCTAATTTATTATCTAAATAAATATAATTTATTATCATAACTTACATATCAATAACACATCTTAAAATCAGTAATTTTCATCCCTATGAGCTATTGATTTTGGTAGAATGTCTCTGATTTCATTGACTAGAACCTAGATACAGCACTGTGATTATTAAACATCTAAATGTGGCTCTGAGGTCAGTTTTGATAGGGGATTCTATAGTTAGGATATCAAATATGAGACCCTGAGATTGGGAATAGGTCTGTGGAAATGGAAATAAGATTAGCCATCTTCATCTATGTGGTGCCTTACCTTCAGACGTATCACACTTTTCTCCCCAAATCTGGATAGAGTTAATGTATTTCTTTCTTGCGCCTTGAGGATATTTCTAATGGAATATATAGTTACCAATGAAATGGAAGTGAAAATGAGTGATCCTTGAAAGAAAAACATGGTGATAAAATATTTGTTAACTATTTTTGAAATATTGCCCATAGCAGCTAAAATATTGGACATCATTCTTGTGTCTGACTGATCATTTATCCTAAAATGATATCTATTCTAAAAGACAGGTTTTCAGAAATGGAGGAAAAATTCTATTTATAGTAACTATATTCTTGCTTTATAATTTAGATAAAGTCATTAATGTTCAAAGAAGTTGATATTAACTCAAAATTCTAAATTTCATAGGTATATAGTATAATTCCAAAATGTAAAATAACACCAGCTAATTTAGATATTCATGATTTCGTAGGATACACTCAGGAATCAGGATATAAGCAAATGTTAATATTGAAAGCCTCCTATATAGCCTTTAAAATGAATTTGCACTAATCTACATGAATTCTTGGATTTTTACCCAGGCTCTATTTACTTGTACTTTGTGTATAATTCTAATAAGATAGACTTTCAGAAGTATAATCCTATAGCATTTCAGGAATTATAAAGCAGAGACATTGCTAGAGGTAGGCATATTAATAACAGTGAGAAATAATTTTGTTAATCAAGCAGCAAGAGAAATATGTACCTCCTATTACATGTTTTATGACTTGGTACTGAATATGTATTAATTCATTTACTTTTTCGAAGGATTCCTAGTACCCATATCTTGCAAATCTGAAAACTAATGCTTGATTTTAAATTTCTTGTCTTTTGTTTCCTAGCTTGTGGTAGAGCTGGGATTTGAGTTGGGCAGGTCAGTACCAAAGTCTGAGAGAGCCTAATCAAGACACTTCTGCTATTTTCTGGAAAAAAAGCCCTGAGCATCTTCTGCAGGCTTAAGTCCAAAGAGAGCTCATAAATACAGATCATTGTGATGAAGAGTCATAATCATTGTCCTGGCCTAGGTTCCGTAGAAAACAGAGCCTAGGGAAAAAGTCAAGAGTACATGATAATGTTTTATTAGGAGAGCAGTGAGGGAGGCGACAGTGAGGAAAAAGCGATATTAGACCGACTAGAAAGGAGATCATTTATGAATTATTAAGTTTGTCACAGCTTCATATCACTCAGCCTGTTTCTCCGCCACCTGTATGTCTCCAGGGAGGCCATGGAGAACCACTATGTCTTAGAACATTGGGCCCTGTATTAGAGGAAGGGCAAGCAATTTCTCAGTGGGCTTCTTCTCTTTTATGGTCCAGTCTTCCTTATTAGGCTATGCTCAGTGTGTCTGAGCAAGCAGTTGGGAAGTCAGTACTTTCACATATCACGGACTTCCTTTTCCCCGTGATTTCTGTGGCAATCCTGTTTTGTAGCAACACTGCGGAGCTCTTGTCAAGATGCAGGGTGGAGTGCTTGAGAGTTGTGTGGCTACATAGGACCTGGCTGTGAACTGGGTTGGTCTAAGCAGAACCTGGTGATGCACAAACAAGGTCCAGGCACAGAACTGCACTGTACCTGGCAACACTTCATATTCCACCATCCCAAATGCAAAGTGATACCTTTGAAATTATGGTGCCTCCCTGTGTGGGTAGCTACTACTCAGAAAACTCACCTACACAAAATAACACATTTCCCGAAGTTTTTGGTTTGTCAGTTTTACGTTTCCTATTTCTTTGAACTTTAACCCACTTAAAATTACAAAAGAAAAAGTACCAGAATTTTGTGCCCTTTACTTCATTTTGGAAAACATGTGTTACTCTCCATCCTTTCTTGCAAGCCTCCAAAGTCAAAAATGAAATTTTGTCAAATATATGTGTATGAATTCATGGGATGGAAATGAGAAGGGAGGTTGAAGAGGAGCTGGAGGTTGAAGACTTTGAGGGAGTTTTGTCAGTTGAACTTATTTTCCTGACTTCATTCTAAGTCAAATTAAAATAATGATCTTTATAATCTCTTTTCCCCTTCTTAACACTATCACTACCATCACCTAGATGTTACTGAAAAGTGTCTGCTAGACACTGTAAAGTGTTTCACATACCTGAGCTCATTTAGATACCACACTGAATTTAGGAGGTTGGTACTCTCATTATGCAAATGGGAACTGAAATTTAGAGAAGCTAAATAATGCGCCAAAGTTCACAAAACGAGTTAATCACAGAGATGAAGTTTAAACTCAGCCTCATCTAACTGAACAGTACTTTCTCTTCTCCTGACTATGTACTGCTCTTGGGCACGCACATTTTTATCCTCTTAGAAAAATGTTCCCCCCACCATGTGCATCCCATTTTCTAATGTGCCATACTTGATAAGAGCTTAAATTAGTAGCTTCATTATTCACTCATTCATTATAACTCATCCAATATACTGTATAGTGCAATGAATAATGTTATAATGAACATACAAGGGATGAGCAGAGTGAATGCTTCAATTTATTAATTTGAAGGGCTGGGAATATAGCTCAGTGGCATAAATGCCTGCCTGGCAAGCAAAAGGTCCTGAGTTTGATTTCTGGTACCAAAAAAAGTGTTAATTTGATCATTATATAAAGTCAGATTGCCATTAATCCCCTTCAAAATACTCCTCCTTCCCTCAAACCCATTTACTCCATCATTCGTCCCACCTCCTGAAGCATTTCTGGAAGTTCTCTTATATTTCTGCAATGCATGATCATAAATACAGTGAATGCTGCTGCTGAGGGCCATACAATGGAAAGGCAGGCTCATAGAAAGCATTACACTGCGTTCGCATCACCTGATTCACCAAATTGGCATTGTGTGAGTTTTGGCAGTTCTCCAAGGTCAAAATGACCATGAAATGTAAATGTCTTGAGGCACTTCAGGATGTCAAGGCAGCTGCAATAGTGCAACCAAAGAGACTTATGAAAGAGAAATTCCAGAACTGCTTTAAAAGGTGGTAAGAATGAGGGGATAATTGTGTTGGAACTGATGTGAAGTATTTCGAGGATAATAAATGGCAAGGTGTCTTCTTTGCTGTAATAATTTTTATTTAAATGTACATAATATTTTATCACACCTAGTATGGCAAAAAGTATATATTGCATCTAATATAATAAATGTTTTATAACATAAAAAATAAAGATATGTCCTATAAGATATGTTACCATCATCATACATGGTATCAGTATATCTGTTGTTCATTATATATATATATATATGTATATATATATATATATATATATGCACTGAATTAAAGCTGTGATTCAGATAGAAAAAAAAGTACTGTAAAATGCGTGGTCTTTAACCATAGCGGAGGGAAGAACTGCTACATAAAGTGTATTGTCTGAATTGCTGGGTATAGATCTTGCTTAGTTGACTTCCATTCTAGCTAAGAAGATAGGAATGCCTGCAGGAAATGTGGAAGTTTGTAGGCTTGTTTAATAAACACACATACATCTCATACCTAAATTACTTGCTTTCAAAGAATTAGAGTAAAATAGCACACTTCCTCTTAAATTATAAGGAATTGGATTTTTTAAAAAATTCTTATGGCTTCTTGCAGCCTGTTGACGCCTGTGATGTGAGTTGACATTTGAGGAAATGAGACTACTGAAATTACTTTCTCTTAGTCCACAGGTGCCACATCTAAGCCTTAAACTCAGGGCTTGGAACCATGGGGATTATTTTGCTCAACACTGTGTTGGTAATTTAGATGATACTTTTGCTCTCTTAGGTTACAATCACTGGATAGATATATTATGAAGATGTGGATTCACTGCTATGATTATAAGTAAACATAGCTTTCTGCTACAAATAGAAGTATCGGAGTTGGCTGTGTATGCACTTAATACTTATATTGTGAGGGTTTCGTATTTTACAACTTATTATTTCACTTTTGTTATTTACTGACCTGAAAATACCTAATATTCAAAGCAAGGCTGACAATATAGATATACATTTTAAAATTACATATCTTCAGCTTTTATTCTCAAAACTCTTTGAGTCATTAATACATGAAAACATGTCTTTTCTCAAAGTACTTTTTTATTCTGCACTTATGTTGTTTTTGTTAAGATAAATGAGGTGAACACTGAAATGCTGAATGTCTAAATGAAAAGCTAGCATTGTTATAGAGAGCTACAAAAAAACAGAAATATACAAAGCATGGTTTTGGAGCTCCAAGCAGTACATGTTAAATGAAGTGGTGTTTCTCTGTGGTCCACCTTCACTGGGCTGGATACCAGAATGTTACAAATTCTCTGCTGGAGTTGACCGGTCAGCCCACTTAGCTAGGAGAGGATAAGGAAAAAGAAGCTCCTGCAGTTTTTCCAGATGTGAGGTAGAAGTTTCCAGTCTTCAGTAAAATTAAACTGTTTGCTTTGTCTAATAACATTTGTGGTTTCAGGCAGACAGGGGTATAGTGAGAAAGTAAGCCACGTGGGAATATGAACAAATGTGCTATCAGTTCTTGGTCAAATAGTTAATCATTCCAGAGATCTGGGAAGCTCACTTAACATGCAGAGGTTGGTAAGCAGCTTTGGGTGCATGTCACTCTCAAGAACATTAACTCTCTGTGGCAGGGGAATATTTCCTAGTCAGCTTTTAGAATTGTTATAAAAATATTAGAATCAGCAGTGCTGCTGTATTTTGGCTTCTAATTGGAAGCTGAATAAATGTCAGAAGATACTGTCCCTCTCAACTCTGTCCTACAATCTCACATTTTGGATTGTTCAGCTGTCACTTGGATATGTGTCATTGTTTTCTCTCTTAATGTTTCTGGGTTGTTCTGATTTGGCAAACCTTAAATAGATATTTGAGCCCCAAATAATTGTACTGAGAAATGCAGGAAACATTGAGCAAGAGGCTATTGAATTTCCATAAGTAAGCAAATATATTCTAAGAGCTTATGGGTGAAAATTGCTTTTTATTTAATGAGTCATTTTTATTGGAAGGTAATGATTATGTCCAGGCCATAAATATAGTGTAAATTTTCTTCAGTGGGCATTAAAAAGATGATTGTAACTTGGAAGCAGCTTTTTAAAGGGTTTAAAGATATTGAGATATAAATTTTGAACCTGAGAATTATGCACATTTGTAAATATGAAGTAATGAATGAAACTTAACAAGGGTTTGTGTATGGTAACAAATATCATGACCATAAGCTGTAATTTCATATGAAGACTTGAAGAAGGAGCTGTACAATGGTTGAGGTTTTAAAATACTGTTGCATGTATCATTGTTAGTGTTGAAAGTATGTCATATGCTATTCACCCTTTTTGCATTTTACAAATATGGAAACTGAGGCTCAAGGAAGTTTATTGACTTACTCCAAACTTAACCTTATCAACATGCCACACTACTTCTTTTTTTGTGTTTTATGAGGTTAAAATTTTAACAGCTGGTGATCTGAACAGGGTATGACTCTTTCTTTCAGAAGCATTCCTTTAGGAATAGGGATTATTTCCAGTGGTTCAATTCATTTGTATGTAGCATAGATTTTTAAAAATCAAATTGTAGTCTATATATACCTGGGAAATAAAAACTAGTTCTGCCACTAAGCCATATTCAAATTCTGTGTTCTGTAGTATGCTTATATTAATATTCTGTCCAGCTCCCACATAGCAAGAGATAGAACTTTTCCAGATGACATTGATACTACTGGGATAGTCTGTTCCAGCCAACTCTGCAACATGAGCCAATTACATTAAAATTGCTGAGCACACCCAAAATGTAGGTCCACTGGTTTGGCTTCAACTTATGTATCTTGGCAAAACTTTCTCTTGGTTCCATTTCGTTTGTGTATTTGTCTTGTTCCTTTTACTTGATTTGAAACTTTTGAAGACAGGCTTTATTTCTGATGTACACTTGTGTCAGATTCATTCAGAGATTGGCATGCAATCATTCCTTCATAGGTATTTTTTGTAGGGAGAAAAGCAAGGGCTAGTTGTGCATATGCATATGTTATAGCAGTCTAGGGTCTTCAGTCTGAATTTTTTTCCAAAGATTGAATTAGATGAGGAAGACTTGTCTCCTGCACACCAGCTTCACTTCTGTGCATATGGGAACCTGTTCTAGCACTTGTGTTCAAAGTTTTGTATAATGTGTTTGCAGATAAAAAAAATGAAAATACTGAGAGTCTATGAAGATCTTCATTGCTAATGCTACAAGTTGTCTCATTTTATTTCTGGCAACTTTTAAAGACAAATATAATTCTAGTAGTTTAAAGTTTAAAAGTATTTGACTTTGCAGTAATTTTTTCTGTTTCATTGACTCGATAATAGGCACTTAGAATTTGAGCCTGGGAATTACCAATGAATAACTAAAAACAGATGAAACTTGGTATCTCTGCCATCATTTTGTGTCTTTCTCCTTTTATTACCTTAAAACTTTGGGTTCAAGCCAGGCGTGGCAGTACACGCCGGTAGTCCCAGCACTTGTGAGGTAGAGGCAAGAGGATCACCACGAGTTTGAGACCAGCCTGGGATACATAGTGATTTCAAGGACAGCCTGATCTACATAGCCAGACTCTGTTTCAACAAAACAAACAAATAAACAAACAAAATCTTTGGGTTTGATCTCTGCCAGCTCTATATATAGACATGTTAATCGCTTTAAGCGTGCTTGACTATAAACAGACAATATAACATGTATTAGTCCTAAACTTACCTAGTTTATCTCATTCTTCTTCTAGTTTGAGGACACCAAGGTAAGGAAGTAACTAAGGCATTTTGGAATTTTTAGGGCATTTAATTGCCAGGTTTTACAATGTTCTGTCACATACCCCTGGAGCAACACCTAAACTTCTCCAATCATCTCCCTAAACCTGTAATCCCCTTGGATTTCAGAAAAAGTGTAGCCTGACAGATCACCCCACAATGAGGTTGCCCTACCAAGCAGGAACAATCATCTTATGGGAACCAGGTTGTTCTTTCAAGTCATAAAGACTTCTCCAGAGCCACCTTGGATAACCAGTCCTGAACCAACAATCACCCAGACAGTGGTTTGGCCAGGATTATTCACCCTGCCAGGATATACTGCACTGCCCCAGGTTTGCAGACTTACAACTCTTACATGTGTTTCCCTTTTCTAGAAAACTCCCAAATTCCTACCAGCTCCCCAAAGGCAGATTTTGACCTTCTTTATCTGTCCTTCCTAGCATGGCCATGCTTATTAAATCTCCTGTCCTGCCCTTCACACCTTCTTATCCCTTTGCTGGGCATTTTGCGTTGGTTGGCTGAATCTGGTCCTTTGGGGCCTCCAGAACGGGGGTTTTCACCCTAAAACTCAGATAAGTCCAGCAGGAATTTAAGCTAATATTTATGGCTTTTATCTCCCCACCTCAACCAACCCTACAAAACATCCACAGAACTGCCCATGAGTTTCTTATAAATGCAGTCATCTTAGAGTTCCAGTATCTTTTCATCACTTGGCTTGCCTTTTCCTGAAAATGTGTTTAATGTTCTTTTGGGTAGTCCTCAGGCTGAAATTTTCTGTATTTCTTTTGTCTTGGGGACTTTATTCTCAGGACAGTTATCTTTTTTCTTCCCCTTTATCCTTCCTTAAGGCCACATAAACCCATTATTTGTGACAGCAGGTCACCACCCCACTCCCACTCCTGCCTCCCTTCAACAGATGCTCTCTTATGGAGTGGCTGGAACATGAGTTAATTTCAACCAGCAGTTTTTATGTAATACAATCTATACCACTTCAACTGTGCCAAAGATTGAGCTACCTGCAAGAAGAGAACCTAGAACTAATGCTTAGCTTGGTTACTGGAGGAATGTTTGACAATTTAATACTTCTGTGATTTGAATCTGTAAATGCTTTCTTTGGAACAAGACAGTCTAAAATATGTAATGAATTGAGTCACAGTGTTTTGTAATACACACATACACACACACACACACACACACATATATATATATATATATATATATATATATATAATAGCAATATATAATGTAAAACCACATGTGGAAAAAGCTTGAAACTATGTTTCCCCAAGCTGAAAGTGAAAATAGATTATTTTCAAGAAGTCAGAAAAAGGAAAGGGTTCTCTACTAGAAGTACAGCGATAACCTCAGTTGTCAAACTCAATTTGTTTCAAATTCAAATTCAAACACTCAAAAGTTCGCGAACTGAACATATTTTTCTGATAAAAAAAATGCTGGAAAACCAAACAATTAGTTCTGAGGGCTAAAAATTACACTTGAACATTCTTTTTTCCAGGATTTTAACAAATTTCATAATGATTTCTTTCTTTAACTCTATTGTGGTTTCCACAGCTTTCCACTTAGCTTTATTGCTGGCATGTCTATCTTTCTTTGGAACCATAGTTATGACATTTTACACAAATAAAGGACAAAAAAAGCACAATGATGAATGTTTTAATGTACTAACATGAGAACAGCGCTTAGACTGAAGCATCATCATCCCTTTGTGTCAGCGGCAAGACATGATGTGTGACTCACTGTCTGCCTGTGTAGGTTTTTTCTAGTCAGATATTTGATTAGGTTATTGAGCAAAGTTATGACCACCAAAGTAGACTTTTTCAAACTTTGCTGTTCAAGTAGTGAAAAATTTGAAGTTGAAACCCTTCAACAACTATCACTCTATATACAGTTGCAGTTGTGGGAGGTGAGAAAGGGTGACAAGGCTGAAAATTTAATTTAGAAAAATAATGCTATTTTCTGAAAGTTCGTGCATATCTAAAATTTCTATATTACAATCTTAACCTTGAAGGTGATGGCATTGGGAAGTCTGTGGGTGGTAATTAAGTCTTGGGGACAGATTTCTCATGAATGGGATTAGTGCCTGTATAAAATAGGCCTGAGAAAAACCGTTTGTCCCGTCCACGATGAAAGTACATGATGAGAAGACAGCATCTTTGAACTAGAAAAATGCCTCTTATCAGAAACAGAATGTAAGCTCCTTGACCCAGGACCTTTCAGCCTTCAGACCTGCAGGGCATGCATTTCTGTTTATAAGCTACTCAGTTTATGGTACTCTGCTACAACAAAGTAAGTAGACTGAGACAGTACTAAAGTGCTTTTGTTAAGAACTACCAAAAGTTGTCAATGCATATAAAATAAAAAGTGAGGAACTTAGGTATGATGATATTTTAAAAATCTTTAAAAGGATGGTAAAAATCAATACCCTTGGCACAGTTGAAGTGGTATAGATTGCATTATATAAAAACTGTTGTTTGAAATTAACTCATGTTCCAGCCACTTGATAAGAGCACACCTGTTGAAGGGAGGCAGGAGTGGGAGTGGGGTGGTGACCTGCTGTCACCAAGAATAGGTTTATGTGGCCTTAAGGAAGAATAGAGAGAAGAAACAAAGATAATAATTGTTCTGAGGATAGCTACCTCCATTTTAATGGACTTATCCTGTTCCATACATCTAGCAAAAATGTCCTGTTGATAAATGAGCATAAAATCTTTTCTTCAGTATGTATAGTACTATGGGTATTTGGCCCCCTGAGCCAATGCAAATTATTCTGTCCTTCCATCCATGCAAATCACTTTGGTGAACTGTAGATGAGAAAAGACAAAACCTTAAACCTTAGACTGGGCTGCTTCATTTTGTGATGGGTGTTGGATTCTTAACAAAAAAATGAGAGAAAGGCTTTGGTTTTCTCATCTATTCAGTGTCCTAATAGAATATTCAGTGATATGGTCAAAAGCATCAATAGTACTAGGAAAACTATCTTTCTAAATTCTATTTTAAGGTTTATGTTTGTCATTGTTTCAGAATTGATAAAATGCCTAGGATGAGCTCTTTGAGATAGAAGAATTTGGATTTTGCAGTTCTATCCACATGAAGTGGTAGAAGCTCAACAAAGGATCAGAGTAGGATCTGAAAGATCAATGTCCTAGAGTTGAGCTGTGAATTTAGGTGATAACAAAAATCAACCTGACGTAGTTGTTTAGGTGCTTATTGGAAGAACACTGAAGCATGTAACTGTGAGGACAAGATGGATGCTTTTGTTTCTTGGTATTGTTGCTGGGTCGGAATGCCATGAGGTAATGAAATTCCTATGTGCAAACATGTGTCTGTTTTCAAGGAAGGTAGAAATGAAGTGTTACAGATATGGTTCTGTTCTCAGGATAACTGGTGTTCTTCATTTACAAGAGGAATTTTGTGTGAGGACAATGAAGTTGGGAAACAAATGCGAGTACACCTGTCAGAATGAGATCTCTTATCTTTAAAACTCCCACCATGGTTGACATTTGACAATCATTATTCCTCTCTAGAAATCTTATCTTGAACAGGTAGAACCTGGCACACAAAATGCTACTTGCTCTGTGACTCTCAGTATTTTGAGGTCTTGACTCATATTTGAATGTTCCCCCACACTCCCCTTCCCTTCTTCTCCTGACAAGATTTCGCCGAATGCTTCATCTGTCAAATGTAATTTATACAACTGTTTCTTTTCTTCTTTTCTTGACACCCCAAAAAGAAACCACATTGACTGAGTGTCACATGAAGTGGTGCCCATGTGGCCTTCACAGTGACCCCATGAGATACAATTATCCATATTTCAGAGGTGAGAATACAAAGCCAGCATAATTTAGCTTTCTTTGTAAAAAAGGCAAAAACCTTCTCACCTCACCCTCAGGCCAACTCTCTGTTGAGAGATTACCTCTTAGTGATACTTCAGTCTTTGATCTAGCAGTTGCAGTTCTTTTATAGGTAGAAAAAGATATGAAGTCATATTTCCATAAGTGGTTGCTAGAATATGGACTCAAATCCCAGGCCCTCATGCCCCTAGCTGATGTCATGCATCAATGAGCTACTGATGAAATAATAACCAAGGGCAGGGGTTGGGGGAGCTTAGAATTTTATGGGTTTTGTTTTGCTGAGACAAAACTTGCATAGCCTAGCATCCTCCATTTTAAAAATGTATTCTTCATTGACATTTAGTATATTCACAATATTGAACAACCACCACCCTATTTTTATTCCAAAACATTTTTCTTGTTCCTAAAGAAAGCCCCATACCTATTAAACAATCACTCCCCTGTTTACTCCCCCTCTTGGGTCTGAGCAAATACCACTGTTTTCTTGTTTCTATTTTTGCTTTATATAAAAATAGAGTGTAGCTGCATTACAGAAAGGACTGAAATATAGTTCAGTTACCTAGAGTGAAGAAAATGGTTGGGTCTTTTTTGTGTGTGTGGTGTTTTTTTTTGTTTTGTTTTGTTTTTGTTTGTTTGTTTGTTTTGTTTTGTTTTTGTGGCACCAGGGAATCAAACTCATAACCTCACACCTGCCAGGCAGGCACTCAAGCCACTGAGCCAAACTCCCGGCCCTAGTTTTTTTGTTTGGTTTTTTTTTGTTTTTGTTTTTGTTTTAGGCAGGGTTGCACTATGTGGCTCAGGCTGGCCTTGCGCTGGCCTTGCAGCCCAAGCTGAGGTCGAACTCACAATGTTCCGCCTACCTCAGTCTCCCGAGTGCTGGGATTAAAACTGTGCACCACCATGCCTGGTTGAAAATGGGTGGATCTTGAGAACTGGGGATTCTTTCATGTTATAAATCCAGAAGTTTGGTTTTAAGAATAAAACTGCCTCTTACTTTATTTTTTCTTTAGCAATGAAAAAAATAAGTTAGTTTTCTCTAGCACCTTTGATCTGACCTTTATGAAGGAATGGTTATGTGCTTGTTTAAGCAGTTAGCCAAACAACTAAAATACAATTAATTGAGAAACTATTTTTGCTTTCATTTAAAACATTAGTTTGGGTGAATCTTAGTAACTGTCCATGAAAAAAATTGGAAAGTTTATATTACCACTTTTTAGTGCCTTATTCTGTGTTTGTTTCTTATGGGAAGTATTTTTGAAACATGGATAGAATATTCATTCTGGAAAGATGAATAGACATTAAAAATAAAATGAAGCCAGGGATATAGCTCAGCAGCACAAGTGCCTGCCTGGCAAACACAAGGTCCTGAGTCTGATTCCCAGTACCAAAAAAGAAAAAGAAAAAGAAAGAAACATGAGCTGGGTTTTTTTTTTTTCCCTCAAATATTGAAGGGCAGTTTTTGTCCCTTAAGCAAGATTTTTGCTTCATGAATTTTGCTGGGTCTTCATTGCAGCATTAAATTTACTTTCAGAAGACCAAATCTCATAAAATACCAGGTTATCAAGGAGAAAATTGAACTCTTTGGCTCAAATCAATTGCATATTATGTTAGGAGAGAGGAGCTTCATGAAAACCCTTAAAGGAAAGGTGTCAAGTTTTCCTTTGATTCTAGATTTTAATACTGACTTCTAATATTAGTAAAAGGCATAGTTTCACATGTATTTTTAATTTCATGAAGGTTGAAAGTTGCATGAATCTTAAACTGGGACTTAGAAGTGGATTGCAAAATATAAAATTCACAAAAAAGTCCTGGTTGGGGGTTGGCTAGCATATTATTTTCAGGAACAAGCAATATTTACATTGTTCTATGTTTAGTATTTTGTGTGGTTCTTATTATTTTTAATGTGACAAAGCTAATGGAACTACCTGCTGAGCTCCTTTCTCTTGGGAACACACATGGAGCAAAACCTTTCATTTACCTAACATAACTATTATGAAGTTTTGCCTCATAAGAGAGATTCCTATGTGTTGAACTGAAGTACTCCTCCTTTTCACTTTGGTGTCATATGGGTTTGATCCTCTGCCCCTATCTAATACCTATCAGCTTCCAGCAATTCATTGGCCTTTGATTTTAAAAATCAAAACAAAACCCCTATGCCATGGGCTTTTCCTCCTTTAGATTGTACTAATCTCAAGGTAGCCACAATCTGATATCATTTCCATGTGATTAAAGAGCAGAATGTTCATGGTACCCCAAGTAACCTACTGTTGCTCATGATGTTGTGGTTTCCATATATTAAAAGTGGTCTCTGTAAGAATCAGCAGGTTTGGGGTCGGTGGGCATTTGCCTCATAAGCCAGCATTCCAGAGGATTCTGGTGTTGGCACCATGCATTATCACACTTTGAGAAACACTGCTCTATCCTATCAAAATCATATTGGGCCTTATTCTGTCATCTATTGTATTCGTTGTCCCTTCCAATTTTGAATCATGTGACTGTCTGGTGAGAAGTTTATGAGTTAATCCTAGTTATTAGGAAAAATATTGATAAATGTAAGACTGAATTCAGAGCCCTGAAGCAAGCCACCAGAGGCTTTTCTCCAGGTTGACACTGCCTGTGGAATACTGAAATTTAATCCATATAAACCCCCTTCTTTAACTTGTCACTTGGTCCACATTTTCTCTGTATTGTCCTCTGGGATACCATGAAAGGTTTTGTCAAATGACTTGCTGACATCTATATCTACAGATTTTCCGCGATCTATCAGTTTAACAAATACATTTTTTTAAAGGAAAGATTAAAGGAGGAGGGGTAAGATTAAAAAAGTAAAATAAAATGATATTTAATTTGCCATAATATTCCTTTTCCTGGTGATCGAAAGATGGCATTTGAACTAGCACATTTCTTTGGTTATTTCTTCTGGAGCCCTCAGGTTATAAAATTTGCTTCACAGCAGTAAGTAAAGCTTAACAAAGAAACCCATGTGCATTTTACAGGGTCTCCCCCTCCCCCACACCACAGGAGCACATACAGATGTAAGTATACATCATTCATTGAGCTTCTTTTGTGTGATCAGAAAAGGGACATTAACTCTGAAGCAGTGATTTAAGGAGGAGTGCCTATAACTGGTCACCCCTCACTTTCTCGTCCCCAGTGAGACCACCCTGAGGGTATAAGCCAAGTCCTCCCATTACTGCTAAGTGGACCTGATAAGATTGTCTGCTCCTTTTGTATTTTAAGGAGGAAACAGTGCTTGGTCTACCACACTAAAGAGAAAGGGCAGTTCTTGAAACACATCTGAATGACAAAGCTGTATTTCTCAGCAAGTTTCTCCCCCCATCTAAAACCCTCCCCCGCCCCAAAAAAACAGAAAGGAAGCAGTGGAGGTATGGGAATTTTGACCATGAAACCACAGAAAAGAACTTTTGCTCATACCTCATTTAAACTAATTCCTCCCCCAACCGTCTGCCTCACAACACGATTCATTTAAAAAATAAAATAAAATAAATAAAAAACCTAAAGCAAACCAAATTGCAGCACATGCAGAAGACAAGAGTACCCAGAGTCAGGGAGATCACACACTGCTATCATCCCTAGAAGATTGATGGTTCAAAAGCTCTCCTGAAGTGCAGATTGGAAAAGTGGGAGAAGCAAATTAATTATATTCAAAAGGAATTTAAAGCAGACTCATCAGTCCAGTGGAAGAGACTGGGGCTGTTTACAGATGTGCAAAGATGTAAGAAAATCAGTACTGCCTTTGTGTGGAAGAGTCGCACTTCTCTTCTCCAGCTAATTAAAAGGGGCTTATCTGTAAATTTAGTTATTCATAAAGCTTCCTTCCACTGAGCTGCTGTTTTGCTAATGGGATGGGAAGGCTGGGTTTCTGTAAATGTGGGTCAGTCATGTGATTGAGTGACCCAGATTTCTGCAGACACCCAGAAGAAAGAGCAGAGAATCCACCAGCTCCAGGCCGCCCAGCACAGCACGGGCACACTAAGTGCTACTTCAGATGCTAGCAGTAGGGCTTGAACCTAAATACACTTACTTGCAAATCCCATTGTAGGGTTTCTCCTCAAAACAGCAGCACTAGTCACCAGATCTTTCTGTATTTCCCTATTATGTCTTTCTTAAGTGATGAAAAAAATCTTGTAAGCATTTTAATTATGGCTCATCTTTAGAGGCTGCAGCTATGGTTGGAATAGCTGGCAGCACAGTAAGTGGGCCGGTGACCCATGGTGTTCATGAGTGTGAGTCTGGGAATGGAATCATGCTGATTTTAGACTGTTCACCTTATTAGTATTTGGTTATCACTCTCTACATTTCCTCTGTAGTGTAGCAATTGTTTTCATTGCATGGCCAAAATAATTTGTATTACACTGTAGAAAAACTAGATGAGAAGAATGGGCAAAATACAAAATTAAATTAAATTAAAAACTCAAAAAAGAAAACATACTTTTTCTGTTACCACTCAGTAACAAACATTTTTATTATTTTGAGGCAATGACAAGTTTTGCTTCCTGATTTCAAATCATAGCTCTCTCATGTACCAGCTTTGGGCTTTAGGCGAATTACTTGATTCCTTTAGTATTGTTTCCTCATTGGTAAAATATAGATCCTTATCTAATGAAAATACCTTAGATCCAGATATGATAGCATGTGCCTATAATTCTAGAATTTGGGAGACTGAGACAGGAGGGAAAGTTCAAATCCAGTTTGGTTTACATAGCAAGACCCTGTCTCAAAAAGAAAACCCTTAAAACATGTAAAACACTTTGAACATAAGGAACATTTAATAAATGATTGTTGAAAAAGACATTAAATGAATGCTTGGATGAAATGCTTCCCATGTATGTAGGTTGTTTATGTGTCTGGGTCTTAGTCTGCTGCCTACAGCAACACTAAAACCTAATAGAACTTGCTTAACCAGTGCTTGAGCTGTATTTACTGAGTAAGTGTTAGTTATTATTATTGCCTGGCACATTATTAGTATTTGCTAGGTATTTCTTGAATGAATGGATATCAATCTCTGCCCTTGGGTAGTTTAAACTTGAGAGGAAAGGCAAGGGAGGATTCATGAAGCAATAAATAAGTTGTGAACAGTCTAGTACCCAATATGAGGGGAGAACTCCCTAAGGGCTATTTTATTTGGGGTTTCTGTGATGTGTTTACTTGATTAAACTGCTCCCATTACAACTTGAGTGTTACTGGGTAATACATCTGGGACCAGATCTTACAGCCCATGGCTGAATCTATCTGGTATTGTCTACCCCATGCCCCTGACTTGCTTAGACCATTTCAGTATATTCTTCAGGGGAGGTCATCCCATCAGAAATGAGGAATACATCATGCCTTCATTCAATCATCTTTTTCTCTTTCTTTTCAACAAATATATCCTGAAAGCTTACTAATTGGCAAGAACTATGTCAGATTCTAGAGAACTGAAGACAGTCCTAGAAGCCATTGTCTTGTTAGGAAGACCTGTGACACAATGGGAAATTATAGTATATTTTGAACAATTCTTTAAGACAGTTATGTCCAGGGACTTTGGGAACAAATATGTGTATTTTCATTGTATGTGTGTGTGTGTGTATGTGTATTTTGGAGGGAAGGGATATCAGAACAAACTTTCTACAAGGATGCCCCATTGAAATCATACCCAAAAAGGGAGTAAATATCAGCTCCAAATGGTGACTGAAACTCATTAAAAGCCAAGAACACAAGAGTAGCATTTGCAAAGAGTGAGGACTGTGAGAAATCTGCAAAACTGAATAATCATTTGTAGTTGGACCTGGCTAATGGTCTGTGGTAAAGAAGAGTATGAAGTGTTGTCTTGGTTACTTCTCTCTAGTTGCTAGGACGAAATGCCTGACACCCAAAATTAAGGAAGCAAAGGTTTATTTAGCTCATAGTTTGTGGAAGTTTCAGACCATAATCAGCTGGCTCCAAAGAAGGGTGGCATGGCACAGGGGCAACACTTAAAGGTGGCAGAAGACAGCAAAAGCAACAAGAACAAAAGGTGTGGAGTGCAAGTCTCTTTCCTCCCTTATATTGTATGCAGCCTACCCACCCACACCATCTCTGTGCACTCCTCTTGCACAGGCTCCCAATGTTTACAAAGTGAGGACTTTTGTCCCCTGATGAATCACTTAGTTAAGCTTCTAAACTTTCAATTCTCAAGTTGACACAAGGTATCAGCCATTTTAAAGGTCTTGCCTTAAAGTTTATTGCTGATATAGTCTGGATGCCAGTGAATAATTTTTAAGCTGGAAGTGATGTTAGAGATGCATTTTGGAAAACTAGCCAGAAACAGTGCATATGTGGGATGAGGAATAGAAAAGAGCAAGGAAGATTAATTGTTTGAAAATCAGAAATGAGGGGCAATAGGAAAGGTGGGCAGCAGAGATGAAGCCAAGGGACTAATTCAATATATTAAGGAGAGAAAATTCACAGAACTTGGTAACCAGAGAATATATCTGTGCCTGGATAGTAACTAAGAAGAAATAAATGGTGGTTCTCAAGTTTCCAGCTTATCATGGAATGCATGGAGTGTTGAGATCTTTAATCTAAGTGGAAAATATAAAGGAAAGAGCAAGGTGGAATGAAAAAGGAATGTCCAAGTAGATTTCTATGAGTTACTGATGCATCAGAGCTTCTAAGCAGGTGTGGCACTGAGGAAGAACTTACCATGGAAGTGAAGCTGGAAAGCAGGGATTGTTTCAAGAACATTATCTTCTGGTTGGATCATTGTATGTCTTGATTTTTCCTTATTAAGGTGCTTTAGTAGCAACCAGCTTACATTAAATCCTATCTTCTCAGAGTAATTGTCCTATCAATAAAGAACCATTCGTGCACTGTCTTTGTTTAAATAAAGAACAAAGATATTTTCTGGCCAAGTGACTTAATCTGAACAAGTAATTACCATTTTTGGGCTTCTTGCCAAGCTATGTAACACTTAGAAGCAGTGAGAAGTAGATTATCATTGAGCATAGATTTTTATTTTTTTATCATCACGATAAAGTAATGAATTTTTATGATTTCAGCATGGTTCTGTGGATGTGTCACAGTTTTTTTTAAGTAAAGAAAATGAAATTCATTGAGGAACCATGCCTTTACCTTGTGGCTAGTGCTGTCTCCCCCACTGCAGCTTGCATGGTCGGGGCACTTTAATATATTCTTCAAAGGAGAACATCACCGAGGAGATGAGAGATAATACTTTCTAATAATTTATCCTGCAATGTTCATCATCTCAGATCAAGGTATTTCCAGGAAGACAAATGACGGAGAAGTAATGTGCAGAAACATGAAGACATGTTTATAATTTATTTCTTAATTGTTCCAGTAACATATTTCAGACATGGCAGGATAAAAAATTGGGTTCGTATTTCAACAGCAGTTATTTAGTACTCACTGTTTTGTACCGAGATAGCCAGGTGAGTTTCTCAATGGAAGGTAAATGGGATGTGTGTATACATAAAACAAAACAGGAAAGTTTTAACCTACAAAAACTTACGAAGGTGGAAGATGTGTTTCAAAACAAATAATTGGAAAACAATGTTAAAACTACTATGATAGGGGTATATTCACAATAGTGTAATGACTCAAAACTTAGCTACTTGGGGAGAGCTAAGAAATTCTTTAGAAGAACATTGTTTGGGCAGCTGACTTGCTTCTCTATCTTGTTTGATCCAGATGGCATCCTTGTTGAAGGTCATGTCCCTTCCCTCGACATGAACTTCTTTTTATTTTGTAAGTGATTCTTTAAATGCATTTGCACACTGGCTTTGTATTGCAGTTTCTTAGGTACAAGTCTTTTTTTGTGCACTCTTCTGGAGTATTTACAGGGCAAGAGCCCTGTCTATTCAGCTTTCTACCTCCTGTCATGCCCCGCAAGCATTGTGATACGTGAACTCTTGCATTTTATCCTCAGAACAGCACTGTACCACTGATTTTGCTATTAGCTTTGTTTTTAGACATAAGAAAACTAAGATCCAGGGCACTGAAAATGTTTTCAAGATGTTCTAGTGAGTGAAGGATGCTTTAAGAAAATACCCTGGACTGGATGGCTCAAACAGCAAAAATTTCATTCTCACAAAAAATCAAGATCGTGGTGCCAGCATGGTCAAATTCAGAAGATCTTCTTCCTAATTTGTAGACAGCTGTATTCTTGCTGTCTCTTCACATGAAAGTCAGAAAAGGAAAGGGAAGTAGGTTCCTTCCCGTCTCTTTGAATAAGGGTGCCATTATGGTTTGAATAATGGTTTGCCACCAAACCTTCTGGTGAGGCTTCATTCCTCAGTATGACAGTGATGAGACCTGGATGTGCCTAATGGGACGTCTTGGGTCATGGAGCATAGAGCTTATGCATGGCTTAATGTCTATCTCTCATGACACTGGTTTGGTTACTGCCAGAGAGGATTCTGTGAATGTGTTCATTGACCTTCCTGCTGTGAGGGAGGCCCTCAATAGATGCCAGAAACATGCTCCCCAGCTTTCAGAATTACAAAACAAAACAAACATCTTTTCCTCATAAACTACCCATTCTCAGGTATTCTATTATACAATAGGTATATTATGCAAGTTGTCTTAGTTGCTTTTCTCTCATTGCTAGGACAAAATATCTGACACCCAAAATTAAGGAAGGAAAGTTTTATTTAGCTCACATTTATTTAGCTCACATCATTCCATAATCAGCTGGCTCCAAGTCAGGGTGGCATGGCTGAGGAGCAACATGATGACTATGGCAGATACCAGAAGTGACAAGAGCAAGAGAGCAAAAGGGAGGAGCAAGCCTCTTTCCCTCCCTCATATTGTATGCTAGCTAGCTGCCCCAGGTAGGTGCAGCACTCACACTGCCAATTCCAACACTAGACAATGAACCAATCACAGACACTAGATTCCAGCCACCTTCAAAGGGCCCACTCCTCCATGACTGCACAAGACTTTGGAGGGACATCCAAACCCAAACCATAACACAAGTATTTTATTTAAACAAAAACAAAAAACAAAAAAATAGGCTAAAACATACATTAATCTCATTCATGAAAGTTCCATCTTCTGGAGTTAATTACCTACCAAAGACCTCACATCTTAATGCCATCAAAATAGGGACAGGAGTTTCAATATATGAATGTTTGATAGACAGTTTGCTCATAGCACAAAGTATGAGGTAAGATTAAATTCAGATTTTTTGACTTTAACTTTTAATCTCTTTTTACTGAACTGCCTTATTCACTAGCATTCCCTTAGTTTGAGATGGGTATATGCTTGTATCCCTGTGGCTACTCTGTGAAAACTGGACCAGTATATATAAGGTCCCCTATTACCTCACTTTGATTGCCCAGAATTTGAATTCAGGGAGGTCATTTGGGAGGAGCACTGAGCACTGGTGGAATTGTAAGGATTATATTTGTATTAGTCACCTTTCTTACTACTGAGACACAATACTCAACAGTCACAATTTAAAGGAAAAGACATTTAACTTGGCTGAAAATTTTGGCAGATTCAGTCCATGGTTGGCTGAGTCCAAGGTGGAAACACCCTCAGTGAAGAGGGTAGTGGAGTAAAGATGCTTAGTGCATGGTGGCTGTGAAGTGGACCAGGGTAATAATACCAAAGAAGAGGGAGTGCCAGACATAGACCCCAAGACCACACCTCTGTGACCCACCCAGAAACACCAACCAATGTGCTCTGCCAATTAATTTGACACTCTACCCTAACTGCTACAAAGTTCAAGAAAGGATGGAAGCCAGTGAAAGAGGTGTTGTTAAACCCCTGTCACAGTGAAAAATTAAAATTTAATCCAGAGGGGAAACCTTGGGAAACAGCATGAAGCACCTCAGAATCACTCTATTCAGAGGGTAAGGGTGCTGGGTCATTCATCGCATTACTGTGTCCATTTGATCACTGGTAGGGAGTGATGGTGGTAGGAAATTAATTCCCTGGAGCATTCAGCCTATTTTTATTAGCAAAGTGACCTTAACTAGTCTTAGAATAAAATCTTCAGTTTTAGACTGGAGATATAGTGAAGAGTCAACCAGAGCACCCTGAAAATAGTGATGTCCCATGGATGAGAGTGAGGACCTAGTGTCTCCAGTGCCTACTATCTTCCTTGCATGGAGCATCTGTGTGTATGAGCTTCATGGGCACCTCACATCCACCTGGGAGATCAGTAATGACCTGCATTCTCTGTTCTGGGACTGAATTGAACAACCATAATTATCTCTCTTTAACATTTAGAATTTCACAAGGTAGGTTAATTTTGTTTTCGTTTTACAGATTAGAAAATAGTGGGCAAGTTTAAAATCAAGTTCAACTGAAAATTTACATTTAAGGAACGTTAAATAAAACAGGTTTAAGTATTAAAGATTAGCAATAGTAGAAACAAAGCAAAAACAGAGTTGTCAAACACATGGTTCATAAGGACAGCTATCATTTGTTGAGTGGTGGTTGAGATTTGACATTCTTAGTGGATTATTTTATAATACTTCAATCTCTACAGTAGCAGTTAGAAGTGAAGGCGATTACTTTTCCCTTTTATTAATGAAAGAATGGCAGCACAGAGAATTTAATTGCTGTTGATCTCAGTGAATAAGTATCAAAATAGGCATGGGGACTGTTTGTTTCCAGTGCTTTTTTCTCTTAAATTTTGCAAGAATATGGCAGTACAACACCTTGAAATAGTAAGCTTTGAGTTTTTCTTTTCCATGATGATGCATCTGTTCTCTTCCTAATCAGCTGGTGGTCTTCACATTACCTTGTCGAATATCAGGGGCACTCTAGGCTGGCACCAAAAAAAGCAAAAGGCACATCCATAGAAAAACAATGAAAGCAAATAAAAAACATCTATTTCTTCAACTTCCAAAAAAAATCTTTTGAAATCCACATCAAAAATGACACTGTTAAAAGCAAAGTTTTTGATGTTAAGTTTTATTGGGAAAAGAAAAATATCCTGAAATTAAAAAAAAAAATGAAGCCTTTTTTAAAAAGCTAAGAATGAAGCCGGGAGTGGTGCTGCACACCTTTAATCCCAGCACTCGGGAGGCTAAGGCAGGAGGAACGTTGTGAGTTCAAGGCCGGCTTGGGCTGCAACATGAGCGCAAGGCTGGCCTGAGCTACATAGTGCGACCCTGTCTCAAAAAACTAGGGCCGGGAGTTTGGCTCAGTGGCTTAAGTGCCTGACTGGCAGGCGTGAGGTTGTGAGTTCGATCCCCAGTGCCACAAAATAAATAAATCAATAAAAAATAAAAGGCTAAGAATGGAGTAAATATTGTGATGGATTGGTGAGATATTACATTAAGATCTAAAATCGTCCCTCCCCAGTGCAATCCTCCCAATATCTGCTGAAGATCTTTAGCCTAGCAGAGGAAAGTTATATAGGGCTCAATCAAGAAGGAGCACTGTTAGCCTGCAGTGGTGGGGCTGGATTTACCTGCAGATAAACCCCAAAGTCAGAGGTATGGAGGATGTGCCGTGTGCCAGCCATGACCATTTCAGGGAGCCCAGTGAAGTTCACTCTTCTCCACCTCTGTTTATTCTTGCAGTGGTAAGGATCAGACCTAGACTGTTGCTTATGCTAGTCAACTACTCTGCAACTATACTATACCCCCGCCCTCTCCTTCATCTTTGGAATAAGCACTATAAGTCACCTGCATTAAGGAATCATAATAGTTACTCACAGTGGCTTATCTGGCCTTTCACTGAGGGCTGCCTGTGCTGCTTCAGGAGTAAACACCAGAACTGATATCTTCTTCTGTTGCTCCATGATTATGCTGAGTTTGACGTGAACCACCTAGTTTGGACATTCCACTTTTTTATGCTCAAGGATGCCCAGATCCCTAAGAAGAAAACTTGGTTCTTAGTTGGGAAGACTGACTCTACGTATTCCAAAAGGAGAAGTGAAGAGCACTCTAAGCTAACTTCCTGGGGCAGATGGGACTCAAGCAAGACTTGGAGGGTTGGGACCTTGTGGGGTAGGGGGGAACTGGGGTGGGTGGAGCTAGAAGAATCTTAAAGGTAGGGAGTGGAACAAGCAAAGTGTAGTGTTGTACTACCGTTTCAACTTCAGAGATACAGACTTAGACTAGACTCTGATATGAGGATATTAAGTGACTGGTTAGAGTTTAAACTTCAGCCTGTAAGCACTGAGAAACCATCAAAGCTACCTCTTTTTTGTTTATTTTTATAATGCTTTGATGAAATCATCTAGTAAGTATTTGATTCAATATCCAAAAACAAGTCCAGAGAAGCAAATGGTTCCATATTGCTCAAGGCTACATAACTGAGAAGAAATAGCCATAGCAGATCTGAATTTACTTTTCCTGAGACAAAATGTGTTCTTTCAACTCTACCAACCTGTCCTTCAGCCCCTCTTCTGCCTTTCATAACATTCTGGTCAATAGAGGTCACAGTTGCATTGCTATCTAGGGGACCAACTGTTAAAGAACTAGACCTGTCAGCCTTGCAAATAAATACAAGCCTCTTAACACCTTCACCTCAAAAGTTTCCTAGTTTGGTTATTCCTAGATTCTGTCTCCCCTCCATCTCTAAATGTCTCTCTGGAATGGAAAATGGAATCAGTGTGGTTTACTCATCAGCATTAGTCCCAAGGTTGCAAGCAAAATGTTCCTTATCCAAACATCATAGTTCCTGAATTTACATTTTAAAAGATCAAGTGTGCAATCTTTTATATTCACTTCTCCAGAGTAACTTTTTCCCTGTGTTAAAGAAAACAATTTGTATGCTTTCCTATGAATTCATATTATATTTATATTCTGTCAGTTCATTAATTTGTCTACTTTTCATTTGGATAATGACAAATGTAGACTATGCAAATGTTTGACATTTAAAACAAACAGCCGGGTACTTTTGTCCTATTAAGTCATTTACTCATTCCAATTTAAAGATTTATCTAAATTAGCATGACAGTGGCTGTGTTTCCTGTATTTTCTGGGGTTCTATTTGGTGCCTTACAGTTAGGAACAGGATCCATTACCACCAACAATCCTTTGAAATACACAGGACAAGTGTCCTAATGTGTTTTTAACAAGCAAGACATCTAGAGTGCACAGGGGTTATAGTACTGTCGGTGGGGTAGTGACCGGTAATGGTTGCAAGGAATGCTCACTTGTGTCACACCACGGTCATCCAGTGACATACTAGGGTACTAAGGGTGAAAGACTTCTGCCAACAGAACAGTCACATGGGAGCACACACACACACACACACACAGATATTCCAGTTTATTTGAACAGTGTTCATTTTCTAGGACATTGCATTTGTTTTCTTACCTCCCAGCAGCAGATGCTTTGTTATTGTTAATAATAATAACACTAAACATGAAAATGACAGCTATCAAGCATTGTATGCTAAGCTTTTTACTCACATTTTTCACTTAGTATTACTATTTTCCCATATAAAGGTAAAGAAGTAAATCTTGAAGCATTTGGTGAACCAGAACCCATGTCCGTGTGCTTTCTTTTCCACGATCCCCCAGTCACCTGCCTAGCTACAGTGAATCCTTAGGTGTCAGGGTATCAGTCTCTTTCTATCACCACCTCCCCAAGTCCTCGGTCTACACTGACTACCCTGAAGTGTCCTTACCACTTTGTACATTATTGGAACTCTTTGCACCCTGTTCAGTATTGCCTGGCATGTTTGGCTAAGTCATTTGCCAGAGACAGGGGCTGCCACATGTATCTTATGTAACATTGCAGACTTGGGTTGAGCAGAGTGCTAGACTGTCATTGCTCAGTGGAATGAACACCTGAAAATAACTTGGCAAATGTGGAAGGAGAGAGCTTCCCATAATCCCTTAGTTATTTTGAGGTTGTGACTGTTAAAGTCCTTCTTTTCCTAGTCCACAACACTTGATCAACAAATATTTGTCGACTAACAGCATGAGCCTGACAAAGATGAATCTGAACAACTTATGATAGGAAGCTTTTGGGGCCTGGTATTTCCTCAGGATGCCAGGGAGGCTAAGGGTGGCTGGGGGGCAGAAGAGGCAGGAAGAATGTGGTGGGATTGGGGTGAGAGGTGATCTTTAATTCTGAGTTGCCAACAGGCCATTTTTCCTTTGGTTTTTGTAAATTCTGTAGAAGGGTGGCAGCGATTTCTTGTTTTCTGAGTGGAACCTAAAGGTCAGTTCTTTGGCTGCTATTCTTTTTCTAGCTGCATTTATACCATTACAAATGGATGAAAGAGACTGTAGAGGTACACTTACCTGATTTTGTATAGACAGGTGTGTGTGTGTGTGTGTGTGTGTGTGTGTGTGTGTGTGGATTTGCTCACACTCATTTGTGTCCATCTGGGAACTGGAGAGGTGTTCTGTTTTGCCACCAACCTCTCTGTAAAAACTACTGCTGTCACCACCATGAAACATGTGGCATCAAAGCAGCAGCAGCAATTATGCCACCATTTGGATATCTGTGCTAAGACAGCATCTGCTGATGCTTTGAGACTCTTCTGCCAGGATTTTGCCTGCCAAACCATCCAAACCATATGTTCTAATCAGCAGGAATACCAGCATCCCAAGTCTTTTAGGGGAGAGTCATCATAGATCAACACCCCACATCTCGATCTGGATAAGCACAGCTTGTGTTTGACTTTGATAATGGAAGGGAGGGGGCTGGGTGCTTAGTAATTTTGATCTTAGGAACAATAGGTATTAAACATAATTTTGAATTTACTTCTGACTCACAATAATTGACAATGTAATTAATGGATTAATTAATTTCCATGAGCATAGTATTTTTCAAGGCATAATCTACTAGCTCACTGTTAGTGAGAAGCATCACTGAACAGAATAGCATGAAGGGCTTTTCTCAGAAGCAATTGTTTATTTACAGGAAAATCTGAAAGCTTTCCTCCCCAGTGCAATTCTACCAAAACCTCCTGCGGATCTTTAGGCCAGTAGAGGAAAATTAGGTACTGCTCAAGCAAGGAGGGAGCAGCACGCTGGGATTGCAGTGATAGGGCTGGATGTAGACGAGCTCTAGCACACTTTCTTAACCTCTTGTTGGGAAGAACTTCACTCTCTGAGTTGCTAATACAGAAACTGCATATACTGACTTGTTATCTTGCACTATTTCAAGAATTGTTCTTGATTGCTTTGTAGTTATTACGGACATACATGTTTTACCCCCACCACAAAAAGGGATACATGTGTCAAGTTGGGAACTATATATTTATTCTTTTCCACTTGTACAAACCCACAACTCACTCGTATACTTCGGTGATGGTCTGGAAAAAATTCAATGAAAGAATATTGTTGGCAAATAAGACTTATTTAGGAGACATTATGTTATAGTTATATCACTGACAGATTATAAAAATTCCAATTTTTATCAAAAGTCATTCTATCTACAACAAGAATTAAAGAAGAAAACTCTAATTTTTAAGTTAAAGCCAAATGTTTGCAGTTTTTAGGGTAATCCACAATTAATAGGAGGGCTATCCTATCTTTTCTTGTTTGCTTTTGGTTTTCTGAGATAAGATCTTGCTATATAGTTCAATCTGGCCTTGAACTTGGTATGCAGTCCAGGCTGGCCTCAAACTTGTGATTTTGGTGTTTCAGCCTCCTGAGTTTTGAGATTAGGCATACATCACTCTGCTTTACTGTTTTTTTAGTATCTATGTTATAGAATTTTTGCAGCTACCTACACAAATGAAGGCTACTAGAATCTTTAAAACAGCTGCAATGTTTTAATTATTTCCTTACTTCTCCCTCTTAATTAGAATATATTAGCAATACCCCAAGAATACAGCTCCCATTAGGACAGATGATATAGAGGAATATTTGCTGAATAAGTAAATGAACCCTCATCCTTATCCCTTATCCTTTCTAAGTCAGGTGAGAGTGAGACACAATAATCATTTCCATACTACTAGTTACAATGTTCTCAAGCATACTAAAGATGTTCTCCCATAATTTTCCTAGATATGTTCCCATTTTGTCCTTTACAACTTTCCATCTTTTTATAAAATGAAAAGAGTTGGATGTTAAGTAGACATTTCAATGGATTGGTGATATACAGTCTTAATCACTGCGTAGGGGATGCTCAGTAATTCTGTATGGAGGCATCACTGCCTGTCTGCTTGGTGATCAGCTCCTTTCCGTCGTGCCACCCTGATGCTCATTAGTGTGTGTAAAACAAGGCCCAGGTTTGCACTCCAGTTTCACCACTGTTGCTGCTTGTCAAAGATGGGTGGTTTTGTTTTTGGGTTGTTTTGTTTTCATGTATATCTGTTCCTCCTTGCTTTGTATCCTGTGAGTGAGATTTAGTGTCTCCTTTTCTGGCCACTACTTTGGACTTCCTTGGCTCCTGTTCCTTCTTTTGTGTTATATTTACAAGTTTATTGTTGTGTACCCTCATTCGTGTGAACGTCTCCTTTGGAAAAACTAGCCTTTTTACCATCATAGCACATGAGAATATGTTTAAATGGGTGTTGTACTGAATGAGTCCAAGGAGAATGGTGCACACTCAAGAATCGGATACTTTTACAATGCCTGTCCCCAATAACTCTGAGCAAAGGGTATAGTACTAAATTCATTTTATTCTGAGGATCTAGAAACATAGATGACTAAATATAGCATTAAACTGAAAGCAGGAACAAACCAGTATTTGGTTGTTTTTGTTTGTTTGTTTGTTTGTTTTTTTGTCTTTCTGAGACAGGATCTCACTATGTAGTTCAGGTTGGCCTTGG
This sequence comes from Dasyprocta punctata, assembly GCA_004363535.1. Taxonomy (NCBI): domain Eukaryota; kingdom Metazoa; phylum Chordata; class Mammalia; order Rodentia; family Dasyproctidae; genus Dasyprocta; species Dasyprocta punctata. The sequence continues at coordinate 13,225 of RJWM01003487.1, read as the reverse complement.
GCTCACTTTGTAGCCCAGGCTGGTCTTGAACTTGCAACAATCCTCCTGCCTCAGTCTCCTGAGTCCTGCCATTACAGGAGTGCACCACCACACCTGGTTGCAGTATTGGTTTTCTTATCTTTTCACTTTTTACCCTCCTTGCTTAGCTGTTTTGGCATCTTATTTTATGTCAACCAGAGGGCAGAATAGAAAAATCCATCTACTTGCTCTCATCCAGCCAGGCAGTGGGAAATCCTGCTCATGCTCGTAGACAGCATCACAGAATGATTTGTTGCCAGTAGGAATCGGGGACTGAGGTGTGGTATAAATCAAAAGCCTCTCCCAGCCCTGAGGTGAACAGCCAAGTTCTCCAGGAAGCACTGTGATGAAACTAGCAACAACAACTCGGGAGCAAATCATGCCAGTTTTTTTCATCTTGTCATTTTTTTAGGAACAGAAGAAATCACTAGGTTTTGGTTTGTTGTTTCTTTCATTCTTTTATTGGACATATGCTTTTATAAATAAATGAGGCATGAGATTTGTGAATAATGCCTTTTTTTCAGTTAATGATATTATCATATATTATAGGAAATTGGTGCCATTTTACTCTTGTCATCAATGTGCATTACTGTAGCAAGGCCAAAACTGTTTACAAAGTGCTTTTTGGCTTGCTTTTTAAAAAATAAAACTTAACTGGGGTTTTTTGGGGGGATTTGGCAATTAACAAATGAATTCATCCAGTTTTTAAAAAGGGTAATTTGTATAGACTAGTGTAACCACTGTGAAAGTCAGTATGAAGATGCCTCAAAAAACTAGGATTGCAGGTTTCATTCAGCTCAGCTATTCCCCTTCTGGGTATCATCTCAGGAGAATTAAAAACATCATACCACAGAGATATATGTGCATCAATGTTTATAGCAGCACAATTCGTAATAGCTAAATCTTGGAAACAACCCAAATGCCTATCAACCGAGGAATCAATAAAAAAGATTGGTCTTTTTATACAATGGGATACTAGTCAGTCACAAAGAAAGATAAAGTTGAGACCTTTATAGGTAAATGGATGGAACTTGAGACCATATTCATAAGTGAAATAAATCAGATTCACATGTGTGAACATTGTATTGTCTCCCTGATGTGAGAAACTGAAAGAGTAAATAAGGACCAAAATATACAATAGATATTGTGAAATGGGAAGAAATTGTTTGAAAGGAAAGAGGAACTAGGGTAGGGGAATGGAAGGAAAGGAAAAAGGCAAAATAAAAGTCCAAGATAGTTATACTACTAGTTTCTCTTAGTTCATTGAAAAGAAAGGTTTGTGCTAATATCACTTAGAGGATTTTTTATGCCCATATCTTGTACTCTGAGTAACTACTTTAAAGATAATAATATACAATGTATTACCTATTGTTATTCTGCTATTATTTTATTGTGAAATTTTGTGGGTTTTTTTCATAAGATAAAGTTAATTTCTAAAGGATACAGAAAACGTTTTATGATTTGTAGAGGAAGCTTAAATGGAATTAGTTTAATTGTGTAAGAATATCAAGCAATCTTCTACAGTCCGCTGTCAGCAGAGCATGGGTCCCTTAAGGTCTGCTTTTCCATTACTCTGATTTTCTCCCTGGATGGAGTTCCCAATATCATTAAGACTCCTCACATAGTTTCTTTTGAAGCTTTGGCTACATTAAATCATTTTTACTTATGCAAAGTGGATTGGCTAAAACCTTTTCCCCACTACCTGACAAGCCCAGCTATTTTTGTTTTCTTTTGAAAGCAACACATGGTAAGTCTGACACAATAAATCACCAGATCACTAACTACTCTATTTAATTGTATGTCTCTTTCTAACCATCTTTCCAGAAACTTTTTTTTTCTCAACATTGCCTACAATTCTCTACCCTACATGCATGCTTCTTCCCCTTTTCCAGAGTTCTTCTTACTTTTGTTTTGTTACTGTTTCTGTTTTTTTGATTGTTTTGTTTTGTTTTGTTTCTTTTTTGGCCGTCTGCCTTCTGTCTCAAAGGGCTTGCTTTGGTAGTTTGCAGAGACAAATTGTTTGCCTATGTTATGGAATGCTGTTTTACGAACTTTTTTACCACAACCCACAGTAGGAATTAGATTTTACATTGTGAATTAGAACACACATACACACACACACACGCACCCCTTTACACCAACAAAGGCTTTCTCAAAACAATGTACTTAATTTCCTAGTGCTGACATATGAAACTACCCAAATCTGGGGGGCTTAAATAATAAAATCTATTGTCTCGCAGTTCTGGAGACAAGAACTATGAAATCGAGGGATTGACACAATCACACTTTGTCTGAAGATTCTGGTGAATGTTTTTTGCCGTCTCCTGCTCGTGGTAGTTTTTGCTAGCATCCTTGAGTGTTCCTTGGCTTGTGGGTGCATCACCACTGGCACATTGCCATCTTCTTCCTGTGTCCTCACATCATCTTCCATATGTGTATTTCTTTCTCTGTGTTCAAATTTCACCACATGATAGGACATCACTCCTGTGGGATTAAAGCTCACCCTAAGAGCTCGGTTTTATCTCTGTGATCTTAGTACAGGCCCTATTACCATGTAAAGTCACATTCTGAGGAGTGCCAGGCTGGGGCATGCCTATCCAGTTAGGACTTTAGTGCATCACGTCTTTAGGAAAAAAAATTCAACTTAAAATAAATAACTAACCCTTAAAAAATATTTTAATATCTATTCTATTCTGTTCTTTCATTTGGAAAATGTTGGTTGCTTCTCAATAAATTTATTTTATAATTTAAAAGACTATTAGGACATTCCAAGTTTGAGTCTTGAATTCTCTTGTTTTCATGTTCCTTCTTCTAAAATGGAATCTTACTTTGCAGGATTGCAGTGAAAGTTAACATACAAATGTAAGAAAATATTTTTACGTTAAATGTGATAAAGACAAAGTAAAAATGAACAGGAATTTATAAGTATTTATCTACTTAATAAAACTATGTAGAATCCTGTGATCAGGACCTCTAGTTGTTTGTTAAACAATACAATAAAAACATGGAATTGTTAATTATGTACATGTGTGCACATATATCTAAGATAATACAAATTATTCATTTATTTTTTAGTCTGTTTTTTGTTTTGTTTTGTTTTGATTTGTTTTGTTTTCTGAGACAGGGTCTCACTGTATAGTTCAGACTGGCTATTTAGTGTAGACCGACCTTCAAATCAAAGTAATCATTTTGCCTCAACCTTCTGAGCATTGGGATTATAGGCATGGGTCACTGTACCCAGTTTATTCTTCAGTCTTTTCACATAGGACAAATAGTTTGTTTCGAGAGGTTTCCATAGTTGACTTTCACATCATCTTTCTGGCTTAAAGCCTATGTCATCTGCAGTTTCCTTTTGTTGTTTCTTTATAATCAGGTGAAAATCAAAAACACAACAACATGAGTGCTTATGTAGAAGTCTCTGCTGATATAAGATACAGCTATTTTCCTACAAAATTTTACAATCACTACCTCACATCTAATTTGATGGCTGATTTAAAAAATTGATTTTCATTCAATTTAATTTTCTTTCTGTTAATACTAATTTTTTTGCTTGGGGAATCATTTAATTCATTTATAAAATTCTGTTAATATGTAAAACTGGCACACGTAATTTGGGGGCATAAACCTAGCTGGTGCATGAAAAACAGGATTCAACTGATGGGAGCAAAAGAGGAAATACACTGGAGAAATGCCAGCTGGCCATGATCCTTCATTCTGGCCATGGGAATTGAAACCAATGGTTGATTTAGTGATCTGGTTAAGTAATGGTGGTGGATTAAGTGAACTTTTACATTTTAACCTTCACTTAAACAAACCAGTTCTCAACCACACACTGCCTAAATGGTTTAGGGAATGCTTTTCCGCACCTTCTACAGCACTCCTTTATTTGTGCATGTGCTACTGATAAAAGGTTTATGGTCAGGAAGACAGATCCGACTGACAAAAGGACAGCCATAGTGAAATGTCATGGAATAAGGAGTATATGTGTGCTTCCTTATGTGTGTTGTGCTTCAAGGGAGTGCTCTTGGTATGGATGGTTGTGAGTCTATGTTCTTATCTGGGCAGAGATTATAGACTCCTTCCTCTTGCACAGAGCTTGTGAGATTGTCAGGAAAAGGACACACTCCAGAGTAGAGGAGCTTTCTTTACTCATGCAGCAGTTGTTAGTGTCAGTATTTTTATCTAGCAAAATGGATGTAAACTGAACTTTAAAAAAGCAGATGTGTAACATCATTAGGTACTTATTATGAAATGTCAAGTGGTGATTTATTATCCTGGAAAGGTAATGCCAAGGAAATCCGTAGGAGGCCAGCAGCTTGACTTGAAACAACTGAGAACCACTTTCTTTGTAACTGTCTCATCTTTGGATCACTTATCCACAGAAGGAACAGTGCTTTTGACTTTGATTGTGTTCTTTTAAGTGCTTTCTTTGTGAATCACAATCCTCAACAAGCAAGCACAATGCTCAGAAGGTAAGGTTAGTGAGAAATGGCAAATACTGCTTATGAGACAGAAAAATTCAAAATAAAATGTTTTAAATTAAAAGTAAGAGATTGCAATAAATGGTCGTATTGTCTGACATTTTTGCATTACTTATTCTTTTTAAGATGTGAATTTTCTTAGGAACAACACAATGAAGAAGGTACTGTCAACCAAGAATAAAATTACCCTAGTTGAGAACAAAAAAGAGTTACACAGATTGGGGATTACAATCTGGACAAATAGAGAAAAAAACAGTCTTGAAAACGTGCTTCAGGTTTGACAAAACAGTGGCTATACTGGCTATATTTAAAGGTTAAACTTGTAGGGGTGCTAATGGTTGCATCGTTTGCTTTTGAGGAATTGTGACTGGCAATAGCAAGAGTCAAACTGTCTTAGAAAAAAAGTGTGCATATCTCACTTTCTAGGTAATTCAGCTATTTTCACAAGTGGTTAACAAAAGCTAGTGAATTGCAATTTGGTGTGCACCCAAATGTCCAAATGTGTCTGGATACACGTGTTCAGGTAGCTCGTTTTAAAGGTTCAACTGTCAAGTGTCTGAGACAACATTTAACAATGTCTTCTTGACTGCATTTTACGTGCTCTGAATGAATGCTACCCCATTTTATTTCCTTTCTTGATAATACGTTCTGTGCAGCTTTATCTCCCAGAAATTAAAACTTTGACATTTATATGCTAGATAAATAGCAACATAGTAAACCACCCAAGTAGAAAAAGGATAAATACAGAAAGTAAATATATAGTGAAAAATTAGATATATTTATATCTACAAATGAGAGGAAACAAAAGTTAATAATATTTAGGAGAATATTTAATTACAGGGTTAGTAGAAATTAAAAGATTTCTAGGGGTCTTTACACACACTTACCCAGAGACTGTATAAGACACAATGTGCCAATGACTTTCAAAATTTAAACAAAATTGCAAAATTTCTAGACACTATATGTATTTTTATGATTGATCAAAGAAGAAATAGAAATCCTGAAAAGATTAAAACCATAATGAAGGAGACTTCTGGTTATAGCTCAGACATGGTAAGGTGTATAGAAGTTGTTGCTTCTATCATTGTAACGGTAAACACACTAGAAATTGATTTTCTTTGATATTTGGTTACCTCTAGCAGAGACTATCAATGCCATAAAATGGCAGGGACGTTTTGATGGTAAATTTGATGAAATGCTGCAATATGAATGCAGACTGGTGGGATACTAAAAATCTCCTGGGAGCTTCACTGTCTGGCACAGATTTTCCCTCTGGAGCCTTACAAAGTGCCCAGGGGGAAGACAGTAGGAAGGTCTCTCATGGCCTCAGGAAGGAAGTGGGATGGGTTTGCCATCATAAATTCCTTCCACATTTCCCTTAAAGCCTGATCTCAAGGAGGAAGGACATCTCTAAACGACAATTCTGAAACCTTTCCCAACTGGGAGAAAGAAATTTGGTCCACAGTTCGATCTGTCCCTCATTCCTCAGCTAAGTGCAAAATAAATAAATACAGCCATCATCAACAGAGGGGAGAACTAAGGACAAAGAGTGGGGATGGAGTAGCCAGGAAAGAGAGTAAGAAACAGGGCAGAAATAAAGAAATCTCTATCCCTGGAGGGAGACAGGGACACCCTCCTCCCCCACACTTACCACTCCAGGAACAAATCTCCAGGAATAATGATACTGAAGTTCAACTGGAAAATCTGCAAGGCACAATCTCTCTAAGGAGTAGTATAAAGGGAAGCCCCAAAACTAGGCAGTGAATAATTAAAAAAACCCACTATATGAATTTTAAGCTTTTGATATCAGTAGCTACAATAAATATTAAACACACCTCATCTCAAGTTAATATGAATTCTCATATTAAAGATTTGAGAACCTCAGTATCCATTATCTTAGACAATATTTCTGACTTTCAACAAAAATTTACAAGGTATGCCAAAAGGCAAGGAAGAGGAAAACTATAATCTGAAAATGCAAAGCAATCTTAAGGAGCAGACGCAGATATGACACAGATTTAGCAATAATCAGATGAAGAATTGAAAGCTTTTATGGTTAACACGTTAAAGATACTAACAAAAAAATTGCACAACATGTGAGCCCACACAGGTAATGTGAAGGGATATATATGGAAAATTTAATGAAAAAAAATCAAGAGGAAATGATAAAAAATAAAAAGCACAGTAAAAGAAATAAAGAATGTCTTAGAAACACTAACAGGTAGACTTAACTAATGGGGTTAAAGAGAAAATAATAAAATTTTAAAAATTGAAATGCAAAGAGAAAAAAAGATAGGGGAAAAAGAGAAATAAAAAAATCCAACAACTCTGAGACTATAAAAGATATAATAAACATATAATTGACTTACCAGTAGAAAAAGAATGAGCGAAGAAGAAAGAAGTAGTGAAAGTAGTATTAGTTGAGACTATTACAAATCTAATGGCAAACGAAAACTCTCACAGTTTCAGGAAGCACAGAGAACACCAGTCAAAAATAGCAAACAAACAAAGAAGCAAAAGCTTACACCATAAAACTCCAAACTGAGACAAGTCATATTTAAATGGCAGAAAACCAATGAAAATTCAAAGAGAAAATCTTACAGGAAACTAGGGACAAGGGACATAAGGGAATCAAAAATCAGAATTCTGCTTTTTCATACCTCCTCCCAAACATGCCTCCTTCACTAGCAAGGTTCAATAGTTTTACAGTCATGTTTATCAAACTTTCAAGATGTATATAATCTGTTTTATACAAAGTCTGTGGTCTGGTTTTGGAAGCCCAGAAATAAAAGTGATTACTTTCTTCTGGAAGGAGTTTGAATAACAAAAAGCTGGGAGAATGAAATTCCAAGTAAACTACCCTTGATAACTTGGAGTAAATCCCAGCACTTGGGACACCAAGGTAGGAAAAACACTGTGAGTTTGAGGCCAGCCTGGGCTACATAGTGAGTTGAAGATCAACCTGAACTGCATAGTAAGACCCTGTCTCAAAAAAAAAAAAAAAAAAGGAAAAGAAAAGAAAGACACTTGGAGTAAATGATCCATCTTTGACAAATTCTAAGCCCTGTTTCTCACTGAAAATTTGTTGGATCTTAGAAGTTATTTGTCTAGGTCAAATTATAGCCCAACCCCACTAGTGTCAGAGCTCAGTTATGGAAGGTAAACAATGAAGGCCTAGTGTCAGTTGCTTCTAGACTCCTCTTGTTTATTACCTGTGATGGTTAACTCTAAATGTCCTCTTAACTTGGTTAAGGAATGTCCAGTTAGCTGGTAAAACTTTTCTATATGTGAAGGTGTTTCTGAAAGAGATGAGCCTTTGAATTAGCAGACTGAGTAAAGAAGGTTGCACTCACGAATGTGTCAGCAAATATAGTACACTGAGTGCCCAAAGAAAACAGTCAGAAGAAGCGAGTTTTCTATCTCTACTTAAGCTAAGACATCCACTAACTCCTGTCCTTGAACGTGGGTGGTCCTGATTCTTGAGCCTTAGACGCATACAGGGATTTACACCACTGGCTCTCCTGGTTCTCAGACGTTGATTTGGACTGAAATTATACCTTCAGCTTTCCTGGACTTCCACCTTGCAGAAGACAGATACTAAGATTCCTCAATCTCCATAATATGTGAGTCAGTCTCATGTATGTTATTGTTTCTGTTTCTCTGGAGAACCCTGATGTATACAGTGCAGTATAGTGCTCCTTCCTATGTGTGCTTCTTTATGGCCATTTCTGCCCAATCAGGGACCTCTGATGGTTTAATTCTGGGTACAGAGGTCTTAGTGTTCCTGTTATGTACAAAAATCACTCTTGATAGTGGGGGATGCCTTCTCAGGCAGCCCAAGAAGCACAGACATCATTGAGGGACCTCAGGGAACATCATTAGAACAATGTCTGCTGTCATGTGAAATTCATTGTTATAGTCTCTCTCAATACCTTGTCCCAAGAGTTTTATTATTTCACCAGAATTTTCTATAGCACATCTCCCATCTAATACACCATCCACAGGCATCTAAAGATGATGTTCAAACGAGGAAAATATTTATGCACTAAGGTCATTAATCAATTGAGGAAATTTAAGAAAAATATTTATCTGAAGAGGGGTTCAGGGAGTGAAGAAAGAGAACAGTTAGAAATTTCCTTTCCTTTCTTTAGACCATTTGCAGAAGTTTAAAATTTTTGCCAGTGACATCTATCTTAGCAAAATTGTTTTGCTTTGAGCTTTTTCTGGTTTCCTCATTAAAACCATGAATATTTTGAAACCCAGATATTGCAAGATATATTCTTGAAATTTGAAATGTATCTCTTTTTTTATAAAAGCTAAAAATTGACCTGACTTCTTAGTTTACAAGTATACATTAATTGATTTATATCATATTGCTTATATTTTCTTCCTAGTTTTCACTGAAGAGTTCAGTGTTTATTTTTAGTCTAATAACACCAGAATTCAAGAAGGAAGGCCTTTTTTTTTCTTTTTACCATTTGAATCATATTTCCTATGGCTTCATCTTCCTATTCCTATGCAGATTGCCTTGTTCTCTGAGAAATAAGCAATTTTAAGAGTTTGTAGTCTAGAGAACTAGATTTATTTTCTCTCTGCCCCCTTGTGTTACTCAAGCCCTGATAAAAGCATATTTTAGTACAGCTTATGTACTTGATTCCTGATTTTTTTTTTTTTTTTTTTTTTTTTTTTTTTTTTTTTTTTTTTTTTTGCACATGAGGAGTCTTAAAAAGTTTTGTCATAACTCAATGTTTCTTAAGTAACTGCCATAGTACTTCCTAATTAACTAAGGGAGTGGTATTCTGTTTGTTTGTTTGTTTTCCTGGAACAGAGTTTGAAATCTCTGCTCTGTGGTCATGATCAATTTGCTGGTATGCAAACAGGATAGACTGCAGGGAATAAGCTTCTAGAATTGCCTCAAAGAGGAGAAGTAAATTACCTAGATCACTGCAATAAGGTCCTCTGTGTTGGCCTGACCTAGAGGAGCATTTTTGTTTCATCTCCCTTCCTGAAACTAATAGCAGTAACTCATGGGGGTTCCAGGTGCCTCTGAAGTTCACATGACTGAAATTTTCAGTGCGAGTTAGATAAACATAGCCTCATAGGCAAATTCTGAACTGTCCCGGGTTTCCCCATTTTTTCCTGACCAAATAAGGAATCTATCCCACTGGTGATGGAAATTTTGTGGGGTGATTTTATTTTAACTTTGTCTTATATTGTGCTAAAAGACTTGACCGATGTAGCTCATTGCAGCAAGAAAAAGATATAGGAGGTAAAACATTTTTGATGGTAAAACAACTATTCCAGAAGCTATATGTCAACCTAATGTACTACCTCTGCTCAGGTTTAAGTCAAGTGATTTTCTTGGATAGAAACTTTCTTGGGAAGATAAGGCAAAAGAATTGGAAAGGCAGACTGTGTGTATAAGAAAGAGAGACAGGAACATGGTGACTAACTAGTTAATTTAAGGTATATGATTTGAGAAAATTTGTTAACTTTCTCTATTGATAAGAGAGTAGATACCAAGAGCCAGGGTGTCTGCTAGGATTTGGGGATACAGTGGGGAGAAGGGATTATATTTTTTCAATCTATATATCTTCCAAATACCCAAAACTCTACCTATCTCATAGCAGACGATCAATAAATGTTTGTTGAGGGATATTATTAATGGATATTAATAAACAGAATGGTACCAGGGTTCATGAACTCAATTCTTTCCACAATTCTGATCACAAACCAAATTGGTCATGAACCAAATCAGATTTCCCCATAAGACCAACTCTGAATCTAACAATTGAATTTGCTTTGGTTCATGACCATTTCAGTTTGCAACAAGAATCATGAAAAGAATTCAGCTTGTGAATTTATATAACGCTGTAATTTATCTTTTATCTGTTATGTGTTTCATAAATTTTTCAGTGCATATTCCTTAGTTTCTGTTCATGCATTCACTATAATTTGCCTCTGTGACTTTGGGGTGATTTGAGAGGAAATGCCTTTGATTACAGAAATATAACTAGTTGGGACTGATCAGATTGAAATCTAATGTAGGCACCTAATTTAATGAGGAGAGGAAAATTATCTAAACAGGAGCATGTGTAATTATGCTAAATTTCATGACTTCAGGGTCATAAATGGATTTTTCTTGATGTTCATCTGACATGAATTAATTTCAGTTGTTGCTGACTGTTAAGCAGAGGCTTGTAGGGTCCTTTATAATAAGAGGACATTAATTCCTGTTAAATTATGATGAGCCTCCTGCAGAATCACACATTTCATTCATATGGATGCTGCTAATAGGGAGACAATGAAAGACCAGGATGATCAGAGGAAAGCTTTTGCAGCAGAGATTGATGGGGAATGAACTTTCCCATCCCATGAGGCAGTGGCAGGGAAAATCTTTAGAGTGAGGGGGTGCACTGGTTTGGGCTGCTGTAATAGAGTACCACAGACTGGGTATTTCACACAACAGAAATGTATTGTTTCTTGATAAAACTGGGTAGTTCAAAATCAGGGATCCAGCGGATTCAGTTTCTGGTGAGGGTTCTCGGGTGGTTGCTTTGTCCTCACATGGCCTTTCTTCTGATCACTCCAGGAGGGAGGCAGCCAGTGAGCCTGAAAGCTCTTTGATGTCTTTCCTTTAAGAAAATTAACCTTGCCAGATCAGCGCCCGTGCTTATGCTATCGCTTGACCTAAATTACCTCCCTATAGGCCCTGACTCCCAATTACAGTCATGCTTGTGGTTAAGGCTTCAATATACATATGAGGTGTTGTTTTTTAAAAGAAAACAGTGAATGTTTACATTTTAAAATGTATTACAGTAAAAGACACACTGCCATTAATTCTTCCAAGTACTCCTTCTTGCTCTGAACACACTAATCCTGTCATTCTTGCCACTTTCTGAAGTAATTTTGGAAGTTTTCTTTTATGACTCTCCTCAGTTTTGCTGTTGTCACTGCCTCCGTGTCCTGAATCGGTTCAAAACATTTACCTTTGCATAGCCAGAAGTCACATAGTGCTATATTCGGTGAATTAGGGGAATGAGGACACACCATAATATTTTACTGGATAGAAATTGCCAGTAATTGAAAAATACAGTGAATGTCTAAATTTAAAAAAATCACAATAAAAACACTAAATCTCAAAATGTTTAAAGTATTCCTCCTTAATCTGAACACACATCATTCTTGGCAATGTGTCATTTATTGTAATTTTTCAAAAAAATTAAACATTCACAATTGTTTTCAGTCTTCCTTTGTATGACTTTTGAGGAGACTCAGTGTAGTCTGCAATAGTGGGACAGCTTCATTCTTGAACTTCTGGTCAGTTGCTTAAACTCTTGGAACCTGAGTTCCCCTAATTCTGCTACTGCAGTAATAGTCACAGCCTAAGTCAGATGGCAGTGCATTAAATGAACATATTCTGTGCTCGGGACAGAGCCCAGAGTGGACACTCACCAAGCACCACCCCCAACCCTGTCACCTCCTCTCTTACTCCATCACTTGGGTCTTTTCCTCCTTTGCATGCTGAGGCAGCATCCAAGGTTTGCAGGCCCAGTTCTGATGTTGAAGCACTACTTGGTGATTACTAGATCATTTTCCAGAAGGGGAGAAAACCTTCAGAAGCATAGATCAAACACAGGATGTGAACTAGCTGAATAAGTGGTAATGTTGAGAAAATGAGAGGATTAGCAAGCACATTAATTCCCATGGAAATTATGGCATACTGATGTTAAGGAAGGCATTTTTAATGATTTCAATAAAGGAAAGAGTGGCCTTAATTCTATTCTTTCAAATTACAGGATTAGGCAGAGGACTTGTTTTGATGAGAAAATAAAATGGAGCAATTTTCAGTAGAATTCCATTTTTAAATTATGCCCATGTTTAAATATTTTTCTTTAATAATCCTGTCAGCTGTTAATGAATTAAACATTACATGTAGAAGTGTTTTTATTTCTTGTGCTGCAGATAAGTCTTGCGAGAAAAGATTCTACATCTCTGGACTTGTACATCTCTGGGCTTACTCATGGTATTTGAAATTAAGTTTCTCTGGCTAACAGTTATATGTAATTCTTTTTCATGATTTTAGCACAGATGTTAATAAATGTCACTACAGTATATTTATTTTCTTTATTAACCTAATTTAATGAAGCTTTCATATATGTAACTATTAATACATATGAATACATCAGTATAGCTCAAACATCAATGTTTTTACACAGATATGCAATTTTTTTCTTTCTTTGTACCTAAGAAAAAAATGTTATTTTGTGTCAGTCCAACTGCATTGCAATACCTTTGTACATTGTTGGTAAATATGCCTGTGTATTAGATTCACTAATGAGCCAGTATCAATCCTCTGCTAACATTTATGTGTGGAATTTCCTCAGTTCAGCTACTATGTATCTTTTCTCATTCATTCAGCTTGCAGAGTAGTTGTCAGTTGGTGTTATTTAATTTGACAGGAGGGAGGAAAAAAAGCTATGCTTCAAAGTACTATCAATTTTTTTTTGTCCCAGTCCTTGTATTTGGTATTCAAAAGAAACCCTCTATTTTAGGGCATTCAGTACAAAATTAGATCAATACCATGAGATAATGACCATATTTCACAGTTATGAGCCAGTATGATTGCAGGGTAGTGCTTACAGCTCTGAGTTCCTTCTTGCTGTGGTTCCCAGATGAAGTGGACTTGTAGTTTTTCATTTTCTTTTGTGTTTTGCCAGTCACAG